>PVJX010028747.1:0-23588 GCA_004027295.1 Dolichotis patagonum | reverse complement strand
AGTAAGTTATCAAGAAGATTATACATCATGACCAAATGGGGTTTATCCCAGGAATACAGGGATGGTTTAACATACACAAGTCAATAAATGTAATACACCACATCAACAGAGCCAAAAACAAAAACCACATGGTCATCTCAATAGATGTAGAAAAAGCTTTTGATAGTCCAACACATGTTCATAATAAAAACCCTTCAGAAACTTGCAATACATGGTGTCTAACTCAATGTTATAAAGGCCATCTATGACAAACCAACAGCCAATATTATACTAAATGGATAAAAACTGAAAGCTTTCACTTTAAAATCAGGAACAAGACAAGGATGTCCACTATCACCACACCTTTTCAATATGGTTCTGGAAACACTAGCCAGGCCAATCAGACAAGAGAGATAAATAAAAGGAATAAAGATAGGAAAGGAAGAAGTTAAACTGTATATATCTGCAAATAGTATTCATGTATTTATTTGTCATTATATATCATCATCTGAGAAATGTGTGTTCATCTTAGATGTCGATATATAATGACGATATATAATGACAAATAAATACATGATCACTATTTGCAGATGACATAATATTCTATATAGAAGATCCAAAAAACTTCATTAAAAGACTACTAGAAGTATTAAACAAATTCATCAGTGTAGCTGGCTACAAAGTCAACACTCAAAAATCAATAGCATTCCTGTACACAACAAAAAACTTACTGAGAGAGAAAATATGGAAATATCACCCTTCATAATAGCATCTAAAAAACTGAAATACTTAGGAATCAACCTAACTAAGAATGTAAAAGGTCTATAGGCTGAATATTATGCTACACTAAAAAAGGAGATTGAAGAGGATATTAGAAAATGGAAGGATATTCCTTGCTCTTGGCTAGGAAGAACAAACATCGTGAAAATGGCCATACTCCCAAAACTGTTATACAGATTTAATGCAATCCCAGTCAAAATACCATTGACATACCTCAGGGATCTGGAGAACACACTCCTAAAATTCATTTTGAAACTGAAGAAACCTAGAATAACAAAGGCAATTCTGGGCAATAAAGGCAAGACAGGAGGCATCTCAATTCCTAACTTGAAACTGTACTACCAAACCACAGTGATAAAATCAGCATGGTACTGGCAAAGAAACAGACCTGAGGATCAATGGAACAGATTAGAAGATGCAAGTATAAGTACAAAGACACTCAGTCACCTGATATTTCACAAAGGGGCTAAACATGCTCACTGGAAGAAGGGTAGCCTCTTTAATAAATGGTGTTGGAAAAATTGGCTCTCCATATGCAGAAGACTGAAACTAGATCCATGCCTATCACCATGCACAAAACAAAAGTCTAAATGGATCAAAGAACTAAATATTAAAACAGAAACACTAAATCTACTGGAAGACCAGGTAGGTAGAAGTGTTGGAGACATGGGGATAGGCAAAGAATTCATGAACAAAATGCAAACTACATGGGAAACACTTCAGAAAATGAACAACTTGGATCTCATACTATTGAAAAGTTTCTGCACTTCAAAAGAAATCACCAACAGAGTGAAAAGAAAACCCACAGAATGGGAAAGAATTTTAGCCAAAAACCCCTCAGGCAAAGGACTTATATCCAGAACATATAAAGAACTGAAAAAACATCACGCCCCCCAAATTCAAAGATCTCCAAAAATGGACATCTAAGATGAACACACATTTCTCAGATGACGATATATAATGACAAATAAATACATGAAGAAATGTTCACCATCACTGGTCATTCAAGAAATGCAAATTAAAACAGCATTGAGATTTCATCTCACTCCAGAAAGAATGGCTGCTATCAAGAAATCAACTGATAACAAATGTTGGAGAGGCTGTGGGGAAAAAGGAACACAGCTCCACTGTTGGTAGGAGTGTACATTGGTGCATTACTGTGGAAATCAGTATGGAGATTCCTCAAAATTTAGGATTGGAAGTTCCATTCAATCCAGTTATTCCCCTCCTGGGTATTTTCCCAGAAAAACTGAAAAGGTCATGTCACAGTGATATATGTGCACCATGTTTATAGCAGTGCAATTTTTAATAGCTAAATCTTAGAAACAACCAAGATGCCCATCAACAACAGAATGGATGAAAAAGATGTGGTATTTTTATACATTGGAATTTTACTCAGCTGTAAAAATGGAAGATCTTGAGGATTGTATAGGTAAATGGAGGCAACTTGAGACTATCCTCAAAAGTGAAATAAATCAGATTCACATTTATAAATATTGTGTTGTTTCTCTAGTATAAAAATAACAATAAAAAGCTGAAAGAGTAGTAAGATCCAGATTATATAATAGTTATTGTAATAATGAAAGGGAAAGAAAGTGCTCTAAAGGATATAACTGTGTGTATGTTTAAGTTTGCAAGACAGATAACCATACTACTAAGTTTTTGTTAGTTCATCAAACAGAACAGTTTGTACTGTCATTGTTTGGTTGTCTGCCTATTTTTCATGCTTTGATTTTTTCACTTGAACAGTTACTTCTAAGATAACAATATGTAATTTATCAACTAGTGATTTGTTACTGTTATTTTTTTGATTAGTCATTTCTTACTCTTATTTCTTGAAATTCTATATTATTCTTACCCTTTTTTCTGTTTTGCTTTTTTTCTCCAAAAAAAAAAAAAAAAAGCAAAGAGATCTCTGCAGTTGTCACCCCTAATGTTTAGTTATTCATCAAAAATCATTAAGTGTGGTTGCTAAGTTTTTCCAACGCTGACACAGTTTAGGAAATTTTCCTTGTACAGTATTATTTTATTTCATTTTCCTATACAACTGTGAGTTAGGTGTAATTAAATCCTCATTTCACAGATGAGGGTCCTAACAGACAGTTATAGACTGCTAACTGAGGTAGAAATATTTTGGACAGTCACATAGGGCTGGGCCTTTGAGAAAGTCAGGACAAAGGTAAAAACTCATTAAAAATGTAGCTGAATGCATATCTGTTGGAGGCCAGGCCTCCAGATAAAGACAAAATGACCACGCTGAGGATAAGTTATAACACTTGGTCTAATGAAGTCGATAGATATCAGTCAGCTTGGGGAAGCAAGACCACCCCCCAATTCATGCCTTCTTAAAAAGTTCTTTGTTCTTCCCATGCACACTTGTTACATGATTTGTTTCCCCATTGGACCATTTTTATCTACGTGACAATACTTATAACCTTATTGGTTGTTCTTAGCTTTAACCCATGTTGTACCCACATTTTTTATGAAAAAAAAATTAAAACAAAATTTCCTAACAAATAATAAGAGAATAACAATAGTTAATACATTGCATATTTTTATCTTTAAAGTAGCTACTCAGAATACAAAATAAGCATAAGACATTCTCAGTTTATATTAACATGAACCTTCCTTTTCAATGCACTAAGAGACACTAGCAGCATAACTAACTTGCATTTTTTACCCATGCGGCTTTTGCTCTATAAAACTTTTCCTGAAATGTATGACTTTGAAAATCCATTTTTCAATGCCTCTCAGGAGCTATACCTCTCTTCCTCAATAAATAGTCCTACTCTTAACCTACATTGTTCTTAGAATTCATTTTTCAATTTTAGAGAACATGAGCTCAGCATATTAAACATCTAGCAGGTTGAGAGGTATAATACTTCTCTTATAGATGTCTTGATATCATTACTATATCAGTACAATATTGCTTTCCTTCTAGAACAAATATGTATTTCATTATTCCTAGGTCCTTGTGGTAGAAATGACATTCCACATAGGCTTGTGAAAGAATATCGAATATTTTCAGCTGTAATAAATATGTTAAGATCTTATGCAGTGACCAGGGGTTTAGCTCAGTGGCACAAAGCACCTGCATGGGAAGTGCAAGGTTGTGAATTCGATCCCGGGTACCAAAAAAAAACAAAAGACTCTACACAAAAGAGCTTTAAATGATCCTTCAAACTTGAAATAAGATCACTAATCAACTATTGAAAGTTTTCAATAATCCTTTCTCTTCCAGTTACACTATCAACTGGTATCATAAAGTTGATAAAATGAATAGAGATTTCAAGCTCAAGGTTGTCACAAGAGATGGAAAAGAAGCCATGACAAAGGAAGAACCAGCTAGGTAATGAGTGGGAAGTGGGAAGCCTCCAGAGAGAAGAGCATGGTGACTTTCTCAAGATAATAGATACAAACCGCTTGTGAAGACAACCACCAAGAGAGGAAATTCAGCACATTTACTGCTGTGGGACAACCATGACTTCTGAATGGCTATTTAAGAATTCAGACAACTGTTTTATGGACTGGAAGTTACTATTCTGAGAACATTTGTTGCCTGTACTGTATTTTAAAAGAACTATTGTCAAAGTCTGGCTTTCTGTCATCTTCTTTGGAATCACTGGGGGTATCCCAAGTTAGAAGCCTAGTTTGTTTCCATCGCTCTGATTTGGGACACTTTCCACAGAAGCCGAGGAGAGAAATGGGTTGTCTTTCTGAGTTTAGCTATTCTTTACTATTTTTAAAATTTTGCCTTATTTCAGCATATGTGTTTAAATATATAGCATGTGTTAAGGACTTTTATATTACACATACAGTAAGCTGTGGTTTATAAGTAAATGACAATTATGTTGAGCACATAAATGCTTTATTTGATTTTATTGTCTAACAACCCTGTGAATTACAGTTTTGTAAATTTGAAAGTGGAAGATCAGGATGAATTGAGAAGGAAAAAGGAATTGACATTATTTGAGTGTCTGTTACAAATTCAAAAGTATTTCCTATTTCTTGCTATTATAAGCAGTGCCACAGAGGATAATATTGAAATAACTACCTTATTATTCAAAAATGATTAACCCCAGCACTAATTGATGAGGATATTGCCTGAAACTATACTATATTCCTTGAATGGCTTCTGAATGTTGTGGGGGGATGGACATATATTAATCTGGAACTGACTCTAAAAATGTTCACACACACACACACACACACACACACACACACGTGGGAGAACTTGAACAACAATTTGTGCAAATACTCTGGAAGCACCATAACCCTGTCCTTCCAATATATCTAATCCTTCCTCCTTTTCTCTCTCCCATCCTTGTTCATACAGTCTCCATTCCTGACCCGGTTTAAACTCTCTTAGGGATAGCATCCCGAAGCCACTGCTGGGGATCTGAAACCTGGGAGTAGAAAAGAGATGGTCTACTTAAGCTTTGGAATTTGGGTCTTCTTATTTTAACAACGGAATTGACTTGGATGAAACTACAGCAACTGCAGAAAGAAAATTTCTCACTAATTAAAGCTTATGGTGTAGGAGAAATGTACCTTTAAGGAAATAAGATTTATCTTCCTATTCAGGACTCTCACTGGCATGGTCAGTAAATGAAAATCTAGTAATTTTCTTTACCATGAGATTCTTTGTCTTTTCTCTGCATTCTCACACACCTATAAAAAGAAATTGAACATAAAATTGGACAAAATTCTTTCCCATTGGGTATTAGTCATCCTGCTGACTAAACTCCAGATTTAATTGATTATTATTTCTTCCTGACTGCAAAGGCAAGTTGGCATGGGAAAATGTGGTGCTTAAATCCATAAATCCTCAGGCTCAGCTCTGCAGCCTGCACCCTTACACACAAGAGTAGGATGCTGCTGCTTGCTTATCCAAACTGAATACCCAGCTCACCCACCACGCTATGGACACCTGAAGTCTGGAGGTGTTCAGCCTGATGGTTCACTTGCATTTGCCAGTACAGTTCCAGGAAAGAAGCTCCAGCTCTATTGGGAAGAGAATTTCAGTATCCTGGGCACATAGAGGGAGGACATACCCCTGGGTGGACAATTCTTCTTGTCCATATAGATTCCTTATCCTATGGGGAAAAGCATAGCTTTATGAGGATTCAGGCATCGGCTGTTTTGTTTTGTTCTAAGGTGATCTCACTCACTGAGCCTCTTCTATGTGTTTGCACTGTCCTATAAACTGGATACGGTGGAGTATTTTGGAAGGAACAAAACAGGGTATGTTTTAGTTGGCAGTAAAAAAATAAGGAAGAGAGACTCAGGAAATGAGTAGGCTGCACTTGCTGAGGAATACAAGACAACTGGTATCACGAGAGCAGAAGGGGTCACTTGAATGATGTCTCACTATAAGGTTATCACTTTAGGTAGAAGAGTCCAGCACTGGCTGATTCCCGTGGAGTTCCACAATGTTCTGCTGGACTCTGGCTTCCATCACCCTGTCCAAGCTAGTACTTTCCCTGTTCCCCATATAGAAGGGTCCTTACAGAACATGTATCAGATCAAGTCGTTCCTCATCTCAAAACTCTCCACCAGCTTCCAGCGCACTCAGAGCAAAAACTACAGTCCTCACCATGCACCACAGCCTCTTTCCCCTGTGTATCAGTCAGAACTCACTAGAGAACCAGATTCTGTGTAAGATATATCAATATACAAGGATTTACAAAGTAGGCTTACAATAGCTGCCCACAGAGTCAGGTGTGAGAGAGTGCAAAAGGACTGTCTGTGTACTGGTGTTCTGAATGATCAGTCAAGTCGAAAGCCTGGAGCTCATAAGAAGGCTGAAGGCCTGTGATGGAAGGCTGAAGGATCTGCACCAAAAGGCTCTCAAAAGAGCTTGTTCTAAAATCCACAAGACAATCTCTAAGATAAATGTGAAGACTGGAACTCTTCCTAAGAAACAGGCAAGTCTTTCTTCCTTGTTTCCCTTTATTCCACTCAGGCTACAGCCTATAAGTTGATGTCACCGACTCCCAGGGTAGGTCTTCTGTTTCCAGTAAATCCCGCCAGCCACCCAGAATTATGTTGATCCAATTTAGTGGGGCATTTCTTACCCAAATTGATAAAATCAGTTAACTGTCACCTCTTTGATTGCATTGCTGACTGCTTATCCTCTCATTCCTATACCAGAGAATTTGTACCATATGTTCCTTCTGCTTGGAATATTTTTCTCTTTGATGTTGTATGGCTTGCTTCCTTAGTTTCATGTCACCCTCTCAGAGAAGCAGCCCTGATCATCCACTGAATCCCACTCGTACCTTCCTGCTAAATAGTGACCTTCCTGAGGGCAGACATTTTTCTTTCTTCTTTCTCTCTCTCTTTTCTTTCTTTCTTTCTTTCTTTCTTTCTTTCTTTCTTTCTTTCTTTCTTCTTTCTCTCTCTCTTTTCTTTCTTTCTTTCTTTCTTTCTTTCTTTCTTTCTTTCTTTCTTTCTTTCTTTCTTTATTTTTTCATTGCTATTTCCCAGCTCCTAGAATATTTCCAGGCATCCAATTAGTCTTCAACAAAAATTTTGTAGATTGAAAATATTTAACAATCAGCAAACTAATTTAACAAAAGAAGCTAAGATATACTGGACATTTAAGAAAAGTGATGCCAAGTGATTGCCTTCTACTGAAGAGGAAGTAAAATGAAAATGTAAAGCTTTTATATAATCCACTCACACTCCTACATCAGCCAGCTGGTAAACAGTTGAAGTTTGGAAATCTTTTTCTATGTGTTTGTAGTATAGCTCCTGTACTTGACACCGCGTCTGCAGCATAACAGATTCTGAAATATGTATCATTAACTTAAGAAAATTGCCTTCGAGGTCTTTTATGGGAAATCTTGTCAATATATGTGTTGACTGTTCTATGGGGGTGGGAGGCCAGTTGGCAGGGGGTGAGGGGGTTGTGGCCAGTGAGGGATGAAGGAATGCAGTGTCTTGAGTTTGGGCAAAACTCTTTAGTGCCTAAAGTAAAGGAAATGTCGAGGGGAAAAGAGACCTAAAGGAGTAGTTGGAGAGAGGTATGAGATCCAGAAAGTTTCGCTTTTGGGTACTGAAGACGGGAGAAACAGATCCTTATACAAATGCTGACTAGAAGAATCCAGAGGATAGGGAAATGTGGGCCATTTATGAGAGACTGAGGACAATCAATATCGTGTAAGAAATACATACTTTTAGTTTCATCACTTAATCCCTTAAAACCCTTCCTCTTGAAGGTAGAGTAGTGTGGGACCCCCATGGGGGGTCCTGCAATAGGAACAGGACCCTTCTCTCCAGGAACAGCAAGGTTAAGGAGGTCAGTACAATGAGTATGATCTGTAGAAGCTCCTGGTATTTCCTCTGGTGGTTTCTGTTTACTCTTTGTAGTAGGAGGGAGGTCATGGATTGAGAGAAAGAGAGAAGAGAGGTTTGGAGTTTTGCAGGGAAAAAGAAGACTGAAATTTTAGGTGCAGAACATTAGAGGTTAGCCCAATATGGTGGTACACATCTGTAATCCCAGCACCTAGAAGGCTGAAGCAGAAGGATCACTGCAAATTCAAGGCTGATCTGGGTTACATAGGGACTTGAAGGCTTGAACTACATGGTGAGATCCTGTCTCAAAAAAAAAAAAAAAAAAAAAACAACCCAAAACAGAATTGTGGAGGGCCAGTGATGGTAGTATTAACAGGTAGGCATGATATTAAGATATAATAAGGGATACATATTTCAAGTTTCATTCCCCCCTTAAACCCCTTAAAATATCTAAAGTGATAAATGTCTTTTTGTATGCTAATGAGATGACTTACGAGGACTCCTATCCTCCCAGTGGTGGGGTTGCTTGCAGAGGAATCAACCACATAATTAGAGGACTGAAGCCTCCAGGGAAGAAACAGAACTGAAGTTGGAGTTGATCATTAACAGCCAATGATTTAATTACACCTACCTAATGATACCTTTATAAACCTTGAACACATAGAAGTAGCTGGAGGATGCTGCTCCCAGAGAAAAATGGAGGATGTGTGCACTTTCTAAATACCTTGCCCAATGTACCTCTTCATCTGGCTATCACTTGTACCTTTATTGTGTTTTATAGCATCCTTTATATTGAACTGGTCATCGTAAGTGTGCGTTTCTGAGATCTGTAAGCCATTTTTGCAAATGGCTGAAATCAAAGAGGTCATGTAAATCCTCAATTACAGTCACTTAGAACTACAGGTTACATCCTGGGATTTGCAAGTGGCATCTGAAGTACAGAACATCTTGTAGGACTGAACCTTTGTCCATGAAATTCTGTACTAACTGTGCATTACAGTCACAATTCTATCGTAAGCCCCCACTTGGTCTCCACAAAGAACTGAAGCATTGCTTGGTATGAGAAACGTTTACCTCTGTTGTCAAGAGTTAGATAATAGTTTATTTAGTTAAGAAGAGTTTATTTTCCCTATTCAGGGGGAACATGTTTAATGGAGCCCAAATAAAGAAGTCTCTGATTATTAAATAGAATAGATTAAAAGAAACGTAGGAGTGTGGGTCAGGGGTTTAAGCTCTGTGGACCTCAATTTCCTATGCATCTGGAGAAAACAATCTATAACCTCTTTTAGTTTTTGCATTTTACAACTCTATTAGACCCATGTAGCTATCAGAGTGATGATATCTCTCTATAGCACCTTAAAGTAATCAAAAAATTCTTAAAGTCCTAGAGAGAAATTTCATTACAGTCATAAGGCACAGAGCTTTTATCTATTAACCAATCTCTCCAGGAAGTAATAATGCATTATTTCATGAACTGGAAGTAATTAGGCTGAAATCTTTGCTGTTTATACTTGAGAGCCCTCCGTGGGCTTGCCCTAAGCATCCAAGGCTTTCAGAGGAAGATAAAGTACTGTGAAGTGTAAGATGTGTGAAGCTTTCATTGTTTTGTGGGGCAATGGTGATAATGCTATGAAATTTGGAATAACATAATCCACACTTGTCATGGTTTATGTCGGTGGCCCCCCAGGCCTCATGTATTTGCACTGTGCATTTGTGACTGGTTCATTGTCTAGTGCTTGGATTGATGGTATCAGTGCTACACCCTGCTAGGGGGTGGAGCCAGGATGTGATGTAATGGCAGGAAAAAGGTGTGTCTTTCTCTCTTGCCTGTTTCCGCTTTTGCTGTTTTGCAGCTGCCATAAACTGCGGCCCCACCATGCCACCCTGCCTTAGAGCCAACTAAATATAAACTAAAACCTGCAAAACTATAAAAAATAAACCTTTCCTTTCCCAACTTTGGGCATCAAGTATTTTATCTCAGCAATAAATAAAAAATAACTAAGACAACGCTCAAATCCTAGATCTCCCAATTAGGGAAGGGAAGTCACGCTGGTGAAGGGAATCTCTCTAAATTTCTGCTTCTCCACCAGTGACAAAGACAATAATAAGCCCAGTCAACCACATAGTGATACTTACTAGAACCAAAATACTGTATGCATTAGCCGCTATGGCTATTGTGTCTTTTACTAAGGTATCTTTACAACTCTCTGAGAGAGTATTATCATCATCTTTTATTTGATAGAAAAGGAAACTCAAGGACAATGATGTTAAGTAATTTGCCCAAAGCCACTCAGCTAGTCAAAGTCAAACCAGTCTGTCTGCAGAGTTGGTATTTTTATTACCTTCTGCAACCATCACCAAGCGCTAAAGCCACTTACCGAGGCTCTGATCCTTATGTACATGCATACTATGCTGAGTTCATATAGTAACTTGTGACATTATTATCACACCTCTTTTATATTTACAAGAGAGCTACTCTTCCCAAGACCACAGAGCCATTCTGCGGCAGAGCTAGGCATAAACTGGGGTTTTCTTCCAAAGCCGGTTCTCTTCCTACTATACCAGGGAGCCCTATAAACTACAAAGTGTTTGGTAATCTCTACCGTACCAAATATGATATCACAATTCTCAGTGCTTCTGGCTCAGACCTTTGTGTTGTTTTTACAGACAAGAAAACTGATGAGTGCAGTTGGAAAAGAAAAATAACTTCTATCACTGGCCATTTGGTCACTGCTGATGAAATCAGTAGAGACCATTTATTTGAGTAAAATGGAAAAGGTGTTTACTCAAGGCCATCTCTGAGGAGATGAAAGGGCCTCATCACTCAAATCACCATGGCCCTATATACAGGTGTGCAGGAAAACAATGGAAGGAAGAAAGATGACAAGAGGCACGTTTGAGCTTTGTTTTTATCCCTTCCTGGACCCTAACTTCCTCTCTGTTCCATGACAATGAAACTAGACCTTGACTTCCTGGTGCACCAGTTCCCCTTGGTGGGTATTCCTCATGGCTGGCCCCTCTGCCTTCCTGGAGGGACCCATTAGAGTTTTGGCTTCACTATCACAGCTTCTTTCGTTGCTCCACTAAAGGCTGCTTGCAGGCACTGTAAGCTAGGAGCACACTGCCTGTCCTCCCAGATTTTCCTCTGGAATCTCAGTAGACATCAGTGTGACCCCAGTTCTGTGTGCCTATAAATCTAGTATCATGTAAATAACAGTGAGGTCTGCTACCCGTACAAGCTGCACCTGGACCTTCTTGACCAGGGCTGTAATGGCTTCTAGTCCTTACCTCGCTAGCTGAATGCAGGGAAAGGACTCTCTGGGAAATGATCCTTTAAGACAGTGATCGTGAACCTTTTAGAAATGAGTGCCAAAGCTGCAACATAAAACCCACTTGTCTATTTCAAAGTGCTAACACTGAAATCAAACCTAAATACAGAGGTTTTAGTTTGGAAAAATCAACCACACATTAATATCTTTGTCTTAAAACAAAAAAAGATAACACAAATGCCAAAGTTACACCACCATGGCTCTAGGAGGTCCTGGCAGAGGGAGGAGACCCCAAAGCTTTTTCCTGAGACTCATATGCTGACTGGAAAAGTTTTGAAGCACATTTGCTTTCTAAACCTTTAAATCTTTGATGAGAGGATATGGGTGCCTTCCAGATTCCTGAGGAGCCCTCCAGGCATCCTTCCTACTGGCTTCTTTTTATTAACCATAACTACTGCACACTACTTGGCTTAAACCCGATACTTTTTCTGGCGAAGCTGCAAATTTTTCAAATATTTCTGTTTTGATCCCCTCTGTTTCTGATTGTTACCGTAAACGCGGCTATCCAGTTGTATCCATGCCACAGCCTGAGTGCTTTACTGGTTTGAGACTTTCCTCTGTAATCAAATTTTCCTGGTTCTGGTAGTGAATATTTCACATGGCCTGTCCAGTTAGAATAGTAAGAGACCACTTACAAGAAAAGTCTCAGTTTACAAAAACTATAGTTTATTGCTGGATAGGAAGGATAATCCCAAAGAGAGGGCTGGACCACTTGCAAAAGAATGTAAAATAACTCTTCTGCTTTGTCTCCTTCTCCTTATTTTCCCACGCTTCCTGCCCTCTTTTTCTTCTTGCATATGTATGAATGAGGAGGAGAGTTTCTTTGTCTTGGTCTGCTTAATTTTCCCAGGCTTCCCTAGGGCTTTCTCTTGCATATGAATGAAAAGGAAAGTTTCTTTGTCTCCAGGGTGAAAAATTTCACTCTGTTCCTCAGGCTACCTGGACACCACCACCCCCAACAGTTCGAATCTGTTTGCCTACACCTCTACCAGACACAACCAAATTCTTTGCCATACTGAAAAATGAGTAGCCTCTAGTCCAATTCCCAATACAATTCTCATTTCTGTCTGAAACTTCATCAATCAAGCCTTTACTAGCCTATACAATATTCTGGTATTCAGAGTCCACTAGGCATTCTAGGCTTTTTCTCCAAACATTTTCAAATTTCTCCAGTAAACTAACTCCAAAGACTTCTCCAAGCCAAGCTTTCAGGCCTGGTTATCAATTTTCAGTACCAATTTTCTAGATATGTTTTAATCTTGTCAAGTTGATAACCAAATTATCACAATGTCTGAAGTGATAGATATGCCAATCACCCTGATGTGATCATTCTGCATGTTGTATGTATATATAATTACCATTTAATTGATACCTAATTATGGTATCAATTATACCTCATAATTATGATCTACAATGTCATGTATATACATATATATGTGTATATATACATACATACACACACATACAGGCCTCTGTACTCTCACTTGCCAAAGAAAGGAACCGGATCATCAATAACGTAGGTTTCATCCTGGCAATGTCTTGGGGCCAAAGAGTAAGCAAAGATAAAAATGTGATGCTCAGTATCTAAGAACATAAATGTCCTGAGAGCAGGAGCTTTCTGTGCATTATATAAAGTAATGTGGGCATAAAATAAGTATCAATTAATGCTTATTAAATGAATGACTTAATCCCCCTCAACTTCTTGCTCCTGGCAGAATCAGAAAATGACAGTGTGTTTAGACAGTTCACCTGGACAGAATGACCACCTGACTTTTGTCTCTTTCCCCACCGCCCCCACCTCCGACCAGTATTAACGCAGAGCCTGAAAAAGGCCGGCACTAACAGGTTGAAATTTTATACCATGACAGTGGTGGCTGCGTAGGGAAGGATGTGACCTCAGTGTGTGACGGTCATCAGCGGTTCTACATTCAAAAAGGCCGACGACAGACGAAGGTATACAGGGCACTTTCATTTTCTGGGTGTTTTTGTGCTGGTGAAGTTGCCAGCTACTATCTGCTTTAGATGCGATTAGAACTGCTCAACACAGAGAATGAGAGGTGAGGGTGTCTTATTGCTGTGTGAGTGTATGCGTGTGTGCATGCGTGCGTGCATCTGTGTGTGTGCGCGCACACGTGTGTGTGTGTGCGTGCATGTGTGTGTGTGTGCGCGCGTGTATGGTGCTTTAGCCCCTTGGAGACACTGTTCAGCATTGTAGTGCAGGAGGATGAGGAGAGATGCTTCCTTTCTTTTCTCTAACTTCGTCACTGGCTGCACCTTCTCTTCTCTACCACTGGGGGTCACAAGTGCCCACACTAATGAGTCATTTCTTTTTAATAAAGCAAATTTCTTTTTTGTAAATGAGTTCTGTGCCTCACTGAAGCAAGATCATTTGTAGTTTTTGTTAACAAATGTCCAAGGAACGATAAAGGCAAGGACTGTGTGGAAGGTGGAATAAAAGAATAATAACAGGGAGAGGCCAGGGTCTGCTTCCAAAGGGCAGAAGAGTGGGTCTCCTCTTAGAGAAGCTGTCACCTCCTTACTGGTGACCATTTGGAGTGAGCGTGAGTGGGTGACAAATCCTGAGTGGTGCACAAATACCTGCAGGTTAAATAGCCTCCTTCTGTGATGCCAATGAGCAGCCAGGGTCAAGAACAACTGGGTTAGAACAAGATCACAGTTTGTTTCGTTTATTTTAGGAATATAACTTACATTTTCTCATATATAGTTTCATGATTTACCTCATTAGATGGAAAGGATTTTGTTTAGAAGGTGCGCTTTGGTGGATTTAGTCTGGATCGTCATCCACTGTATTCAGGGTGTATTGTTTGTACAATAAACTGATGAGGTTATCAATAACATGTAAAGAGTCCACCATCAAACAGTGTTTTTCTAAAGACAGAAAGATTCCCTAAACATGAGAGAGTAGTGCAGGTCACATTTTAAAGTAGGTTGATTTAAAGGAAAATATACAAAAAAAATTTAAGTTCATGGATATGGTTAAAATAATGAGTAACGATCTTTGGAAATAGTTATTTTATTGGATCTCTCTTCTCTAACAGGCTGCAAACTGTCTTCATAGGCTTTAAGTTTCCAGAGGTTTTTTTGGAGCTCTTGAGCCACTGTAGACTACAATAACTTTGACAGAGAAAAAGGAAGAAAGAAAGGAAAAAGTAGAAGGTATATGTGACCAGAAAGGTGGATAGATGTTACTCAGTGACCCCTACCCTCTGGTACTGAGGTCTTTGCATAATCCTGTTGTTAAGCAAAATATATAGGAGACGATTTTTTTTGTACTAGGCTCCTGCATGACACACAGGGCAGATCAAACCAGAAAGGGGCCACTGACATTAGGTGCCAGGTTATCAAATGGAACTCTGCAACGGGCCAGCTTAAAAAACAAAACATAAAAAAACTAGAAGATTCATAGAAATAAATCTCAAGGACCCAGTCTACGAGTTAGCACGATGAGGAAATTCCCTTTTAATTCAGACTGGTATAAGGAAAGAAACTGGAAAAAACAATGCTTTTTAAATTCTGTTTTGCTCTATTCTTTTCTGTTAATAAAGCTATTTTTCTCTGCCCAGCTTATCAGAGTCCTCATTCTATGAAGTGTTGCCTGATCCTAGAAACACAAATAAAAGCTAATTAAGGTCTGTTGAAGAGACAGTTCGGTGCTTTTATCATTTTTTTCTTTGTAAGAGAGAATCTTTTTATTATTGCTTGTACTCTGAGCAACATTTTGAACATTCTAGTAAGATTATGATACACAGTGTATTACCTAATGTTATTCTCTAATTATTTTATAATAAAAATATCTTTAATTTGTAATTTTGCCTTCTGACACCTTCTCCTTGAGTTATGGATGGGTGTGTTGACTCACACCAGAAGTGATGGTATGTTTCTTCCAAGATCAAGTTACAAAAGGCGGTGACTTCTGTCTTAAGTGCACTTTCTCACTCTCGTTCTTGAGTGGAGAAAGGTCAGCTGACAAGTTGTGGGACCTGCTCTATGGAGAGGCCCATATGGAAACAGACTGATGTCTTGGGCCAACAAACAGAGAGAGACTGCACCTTGCTGATAACCACATGAATGAGTTTGGGAGCACATCTTCCCCAGGGGCAGTCCCAGGCAAGACAGCTACAGACTGTGAGAAACCCTGAGTCAGGGACATCCAGCTAGCCACTTACGAAGTCCTGGTGATGGAGAGTATGTGATAACAAGTGATGTCAGATGTTGGTTTTCTGATGAAATTATTTCTTTGGTACAAACTTTGGTACCTGGAGGTAGGTGTGGCTATGCAGTGGACCATGCCGGGAACTGTAAGCAGAGAATCAAGAAAAGCCTAAATTGCCTTGAATAGACTTTTATAGAAATATGGACTTTGAAGTCATTGCTCTTAATTATTTACTTCCATGCCCTTCAGAAAGTGCAGACACTCTGCACACAGCAAAGAACCTTTGTACGATTGTCTACAGTCTTCTTCAGCTACTCAAAAGAACATGCTGCCTTTTGTTTAAACATGAGTCTGATATTTGTGCAATTATCCAGCAGATACTCTTGTTTCTGTGTTCCAGATGCTATACTAGACACTATCAAAATAAAGGTGAATGAAATAATGTTCCTCTCGAGAACATAGTCTATTGAAGTCTTTTGCAGTTTTGGTTTTATGTTTAATAGCAAACAGCAGGCTGATATGTCCTTGCAGCCAAGGACTACATACATTAGTTCTCTACGCAGCAATGATCACTCCAAGACGTGGAATGTGATGTGATTTGAGTCAAGTGTACACTGCTGAGGTTAATACTCATTGTCTCCTTCTCAGTGCCATAATGCAGTATCAGCTTGACTAGGCAATATGTTGAAGACTTCATACTAGGAAAGATTTAAAAAAACAAAACTGCAGGTATGTTTGTGTGGACCACATTTGACTAAGGATGGTTTATTTAACTGTGTGGACCCTACAAAAAGGAAACGGGGCCAAAGTAAAAAAAAAGAGATTTAAGTCTACTCCTTTGACTGAGCGATTTAGGGCAATCACACATACTTACTGTGCTGCAAGAGGATCAATAAAAATGGAGAAACATACCACCAGGGTTCTTGTAAACATTACCTGGGTTTATCTGAGTGAAAATATCTTGAAATAAAATTTTGTTCCTCATGTATATGTTGATACTCTAGCGATATTTATGAAAAACAGAAGATAATTTATCTTCTTCTTTCCTGGAAACAATTCCCTATATTCTCACAACCTTCCTACAAGTGTTTAAGAGAAACTATGAATCAATAAAATACTTTAGATTGAGCAGTAAACCTTTAACATTTATAAAAGTAAAATGAAATAGCTCTTGTCCATTTCTTCTCTGTTCAATGCAGCAAGGCATAACATCTTCACCTTCCTCATTTGTCAACCGCCCTTTCCCTGCATCCCACCTCTCTCTGTCCTCCTCCCCAACTTCCCCTGAAGCATAAGAGAACTAAAAATTCACTTAGCAAATAAGACAAATAGCTAAGACTCAAAGTTACAGCAAAAACTTAAAAAAAAAAAAAAGAAAGCATTTTCTTACTCTGCTGTTGGAACTACAAAATGGTAAAATCTTTTAAAAGTATGACTTGACTCTATTTATCAAAATTGTAAATGTTCATATCCTTTGACTCACCATAAAATCCACTTCCAGGAGTTACTGCTAAAGAAATTACTAGCTTATACACGTACTATATACAAAGATAGGTGACCCATACATTGCTGTTTAAAATGATGTGAAAATAGAATATGTGGGTCAAGGATGTGATTATTTTTCTCCCTTTGTGCATGAATTTGTGCATGAATTTTATACACAAATAATATGCTATCACAGCAAAGATTCAATAATGCATAGGGAGCTCCACAATGTCATAGCCTCATATCATTTCAGGGTGACATTTGATCCAAATGTTCCAAAGAATAATAAAGCCTTGGAGTCTCAAACTCAGGTTCTTGCAGAAACCAGAAAGAAATGATTGATTAAAGAATTAGTTTTGGGCCTGTCTTCCCATCTTGGACCCCAGAGGACCTCCACATTGGAGGGTGGCCACTCCGTGCCTGCCCCCCCACTGATCTGCTGGAATTGCTGTGGATCTTCGGCTCCCCTCCTCCTCTCAGAACCTTGGACTTCAGTGGATTAACCTCACTAGGTTGATGGGAGACTCAGTAACCCCTCATCCAAACAGAGGACCTCAGCAGGCTTCCATCAGTGTGGTGATTTTGTCCCTAAAATAGAGGATTTCAGTGTATAAACAGGAGCAGTAGCAAAGTTCCTTCCAGCTGTAGGACCTTGATGAGCTTGGCAAGAGTGTGAGTGAGTCCTTCCTCCATACAAAGAGCATCAGGTGGGTTGAGGAGCATGCCAATAAGTCCTTCCTCTAATCTACAGAAAATTAAAAGGGCTTAAGAGACACCCAGTGGCACAGTAGGGTCTCAGATGAGACAAACACTATAGACAGGAAGATCTGGTAGCCTGGAACAACCAGAAGACATAGTAGCAGCAAATACTAAGGGTTGACTTACATCAATACTCCTAGGCTAGTTAGCCTGAGAAGAGTATAGGACTCTCCCAACAGGCTCTTCAAGAGGAATTCAGGTGACTGTCCCTCCTCTTTATTGTGCTATTCAGCAATTGGGCAAACATCAACCATATGTTAGGATCCTAAGATATGCAAATACTGACAGTTGAGACTAGTGGTATTGAAAGACCATATATTATCCCACAAAGTGAAAATAACAAAATGAAAAAGCAAAATGCAATCTCAAACATATAGTCTATCAGATGCAAGTACAGAAGACATTGGAATAGAGGACTTTAAAAGCCATACACCTGAAATTTCTGAAAAGATAGTAAGTTAAATAAAGAAACAAATCCAGGAGGCTGTAGAGGAAATCAGATTATAAATGATTTATCACATAAAGACAGAAATGGCAATCTTAATAAAGGAGTTGTTCAGCATAGCTAGAGAAGACATAGAAAAAGAAAGGATAGGAGCATGGAAAACTGATTGAAACCTTGAGTGAACAATATAGAAAGCCTGTCGAATGCATTAAACAAATTCAAAGAGAAATCCAAGCAATAAAAAATTCTATTGAAATCTGGTGAAACCATTAAAATGAAGCTGAGGATAGAATTACAGACCTTGAGGACAGGAGTGCAGTTAGCTTTCATGAAAGGATAGAACTTTTAAAAATAACAAGGCAGCATGAAATGACAATTCAACAGCTTCAAAATGATGCCAAGAGAAACAATATAAGATTAATAGGCATCAATGAAGATGCAGGAGTCAACGTGAATGATGTTGGTAAACTATTCACAGAAGTAATAGAAGAACATTTTCAAAACATAGGGAAAGAACCTGATATAAAGATAAGTGAGGCATATAGAATGCCAGTCACAACCAACATAAACCTACACCCATAATACAATAATTAAGATCCAAGACATACAGCATAAAAAAAGAATACTAAAAAAAGTTAAAGAAAAGACACAACTCACCTATCAAAGAAAGCCCATTAGAATCATGGCAGACTTTTCAGAACAAACCCTCAAGTTAAGATGGGGTTGGAGTGAAACATTTCAAATCCTGAAAGAAAACAACTTTCAACCCAGATTGATATACTCTGCAAAAATTTCTTTGAAATTTAATGGAGAAACAACATACTTTGACAAAGAACAACTGAAGAAATTCATCTCCATCAAATCAACCCTAGAAAGAGAACTGAAAGATATACTAGATAGAGATAAAAATGACTACAATCTCCAGAACAACAACAGAAAGAAACTACCAGGCAGGGCAAGCAATTAAATAAGGGGGAAAAGCAGAAAACCAGTATCAGGAAAATAACATAACAAAGTTGAGCCAGTACATATCAGTTATATCCATTCGTGCAAATGTCCTTAATTCACCAATTAAAAGAAATAGATTGACAGAGTAGATCAGGAAAAGGGATCCCACAATATGCTGTATACAAGAAACATATCTGATTCAAAAGGAAACTCATAGATTAAAAGTCAAAGGATGGAAAACAATATTCCATGTTACAAGAATCCATATAAAAGCAGGGGTAGCTATTCTGTTTTCAGACAATGTGAACTTCAAACCTAAAATGATTAAAAGAAATAATGAAGGTCACCACATACTTGTCAAGGGAATAATTCAAGCAGAAAAGCTAACAATCATAAATATATATGCACCAAATATGGGAACACCCAAATATATATGATAAATACTAATAAATATGAAAAATCAAATAAGCAACAACACAATTATAATAGGGGACTTTAATACCCCATTGTCACAAAGAGACAGACCTACTAGACAAAAAGGCAGCAAAGAAATAAAAGAACTGAATCAAACCTGTGAGCAATTGGACTTAGTAGATGTTTACAGAGTGTCTCACCCAACCACATCAGAATACACATTCTTCTCAGCTGCCCATGGGACATTCTCCAAAATAGACCACATATTAGCTCAAATAACATTCTTAAGTAAATGTAAAGGATTGAAATTATCACATGCATATTATTTGACCATAACACACAGAAATTCAAAATTAATGGCAAAATAAATTGCAAAACCTACATAAATACATGGAAATTAAATGCCAACAATCAATGGGTTACAGATGTAATTAAGCAATACCTATAACTCAGTGAAAACACAGATACAACATACTGAAACCTGTGGGAGGCAATGAAAGCAATTCTAAGAGGGAAATATATAGCAATAAATTGCAATATCAAGAAAACAGAATGAGCACAAATAAACAACCTAATGCTACATCTCAAGCTTCTAGAAAAAGAAGAGCAAGTCTAACCCAAAGCTCATAGAATGTAGATGTTTACAGGAAATTATAAAGATCAGAGCAGAAATTAATGCAATTGAGACTAAAAAGAATTACAAAGAATGAACCAAAGAGCTTTTTTTTGAGAGAATAAACAAAATTGATAAACCTCTAGCCAACGTTATCAAGAAAAAGAAAGAAGTAACTCAAACTCATGCAATAAGGACTGAAAAGAGAGAAATTATTACAGATCCCATGGAAATTTACAAGATCATGAGTACCTACTTTAAAAATCTTTACTCACAGAGGGTGGAAAACACAGAGGAAATGAATGTATTTCTCAAAACATATGAATGACCAAAGCTCAGTCAAGAAGATATCACAATTTTGAATAACAATATCAGCTATTGAAATTGAAAATATGATTAAAAACTTACCAACAGGGAAAGAATGTTAGCCAGCAGTCCCTCAGAGAAAGGATTTATATCCAGAACGTACAAAGAATTGAAAATATCAAGCCCCCAAAATTCAAAGACCCTCTCCAAAAATGGCCATCTGAGATGAATACACATTTCTCAGATGAAGATACACAAAGGGCAAATAAATACATGAAGAAATATTCACCATCACTAGTCATTTGAGAAATGCAAATTAAAACAGTACTGACATTTCATCTCATTCCAGAAAGAATGGCTGCCATCAAGAAATCAAACGGTAACAAATGTTGGCAAGACTATGGGAAAAAAGGAACACTTCTCCACTGTTGGTGGGAGTGTAGATTGATGAAGCCACTGTGGAAATCACTACAGAGATGCCTCAAAAAACTAGGATTGGAAGTTCCATTCAATCCAGCTATTCCCCTCTTGGGTATTTTCCCAGAAAAATTGAAAATGTCATGTCACAGAAATATATGTGCTCCATGTTTATAGCAGCACAATTTGTAATAGCTAAATTTTGGAAACAACCAAAATGCCCATCAACCTCAGAATGGATGAAAAAAATGTGGTATATTTACACAGTGGAATATTACTCAGCTATAAAAAGGATGATCTTGAGACTTTTATAACTAAATGGAGGCAACCTGAGAGTCTCTTCATAAGTGAAATAAATCAGACTCACATTTGTAAATATCATATCATCTCTCTAGTATAAAAAATAAAAATAAAAAGCTGAAAGAATAATAAGATCCAAAATGTATAGTAGTTATTACAATAATGAAAGGGAAAAAAAGTGTTCTAAAGGATATAACTGTGCATATGTTTAAGTGTGCAGATAGATGACCATCCTACTAAGTTTTTGTTAGTTCATCAAACAGAAGTTTGTACTGTCGTTGTTTGCTTGTCTATCTTTTATGCTTTGATTTTGTAACTTGAACAACTACTTCTAAGATAACAATTTGTAATTTATCAACTAGTGATTTTTTTACTGTTTTTTTAAAATTCTGTTTTATTTCTAGCCTTTTTTCTGTTTTACTTTTTTCTCTAAATAAAAAGAAGAATTAGCTTTGCTAGAGCTTTCATCAGAGCCGTTTACAGAGAGCATCTGCCATGCAGCCTAGTTCACTGTGGTCATGCTACAGCACAAGCTGTATGTATCAGGCCTTCTTGTTTTAGGAAGAAGACGTAACAATGGACATTTTAAAAATGTTGGCTCAAAAATATGTTTAGCACTACGTGAACCAAAAGGTCATGCCTACCTCAGCACTTGACAAACAGGTTTCCATTCAAAGAGTCACAAGTGAACTAACAGCCTGTCACACAGCAAGTCTTCCTAGAGTTGTGAACCAGGGCTCTAGACAGTGGCAGAGGTCCATGTTCAGCTACCGCTGCAAGCTCCCACTACCAATCTCTGCAGAACTTGTGAGACCACCTCACAGAAGCGCAACTGAACCTCCATATAGGTGGGTTCCACATTCACAGATTTAACCAACTGTGAGTTCAATCGCGTGGTTGTATCAAAACAGAAAGCTTTGGATGAATAATAAAAGTTTCTTGCAAATGAAAGACAACAAGCAGATTTTTGTCACATACGATATACTTCAATTCTTTTAGCATTCACAGTAAGATAATGGTGGATTTTCTTGAAGCCTGATGTGAGAACATTTGAGAGTGACCATCTAAGCAGCTTGACTGGTCTTGTACTGAGAGGGACACAGTATATTCAGAGACCTGGTCTCCAGCAGGCCAGCATTTGTGGGGAGCTCACACTCCTATCACCTGCCAGGAAATAATGCTACAGTGATACTCATACAGGCTACACTTTCTGCATGGAGGGAGGAATTCTGCCCCAAACAGAAATTTGCCAAAACTACTGTCTTGAGAAAGTAAATCTTTATAACTCATCTTGAGTTAGAATTAAAGGGGCAGGACTGGAAGTGGAAAAAACTGGAGGCAGGGTTGGTTCTGATTTCTTTCTTTCAATGTCTCCTCTCCACTCAGCCTCTCTCAAAGTCGATGTGATATATTAGCCCACTGGAGGGTGCTGACGGCTGAATACCACAGACTGCATAACTTTATTGAGAAAGAGATTGATAATGGCCTACTGTTCTGGAGGTAAGTGTTGAAGGGCTGCACTGAGTTGTAAGGCTGTTCAGGGCATTACGTAGCAAGAGTCAGGTTATTCACATTTATTTGTGTTTCTCTTCTGGTTTCCTCTCTTCCTGTAAAGCCACTAGGATTCAATCATGAGCCCTCTACACTAACGACTTTATTTAATCCTAATCACCTCCCCCAAACTCTACCTCTAAATACTACACTTGACTTTTATGTCTACCATTGATAATTCCAGTGGAGATTACATTTCAGCATAGGGAAACACACCCAAACCATATCCACACGATAGCAAGTGGTGAGCATTGAAACAAAGCAGCATGAGGAGACAGAGTGATGGAAAGTAACTCAGAGTTTCCACTCAACAGAAAAATACTTTCATTCATTCAAGGAGCGTATTAAACCACTCACTATATGCATGATTCTATGCAAGGCACTAATGGTGTTACAGAGGAAAAGAAGGTACAGTGTTTTAAGGGAGAGAATGTACACCCATTATTAGAGTTTAAAAGAAGGGGAATAAGAAAAGGGAGATAAAATAAACAAGAAGTAAATGAGAGAGAGAGAGAGAGAGAGAGAAACATTTCTCCATGGATATTAAGGTATATATATATATTATATATATATATATATATATATAATATATATAGTGAGATCAAAAACTCCTGTGAATGTTTAAATTTTTTTAAAAAATGTGGTAAAAGACACATTTCCATTAATCTCCCTCCCAAGACCCCTCCCTCACTTCAAACACACTTTTACCATTGTTTTTGCCAGTTTCTAAAGCAATTTTGAAAGTCCTTTTCATAATTGTTTGTAGATGCTTTATCATGGAAGGCTCAG
>PVJX010028746.1:0-23559 GCA_004027295.1 Dolichotis patagonum | reverse complement strand
AAGCACAGCCTATAACATGACAAACTGTGGTAACTATTAACTTGGTACCTTTAACCATAGAGGCAAGTTCTACAGTTGTATAACAAAATCCAACGTTATTCAGGAACTTGTATAAAAGAGTTTCCTCTTAGTAGAGTGATTTTACTCTGTGGTGGGGAAGTTTAAGGGGGATAGTGGACAAAACAGAAATGAAGACAAATGTAGTAGAAGCAAGGCTGGAGGACAAAGGATGATCACCCAGACTTTGGGAAACTGTGCAGTGGGGCAGGAGAGAGATAGAATAAAGGAGAAAGCAAAATATTATCAAAGTGGATCAGAAAGATTAGAAAGAATGTTCACGCTCATGATAGACACCATAAAAATCAAGAGAGATAGCTGAGGAAAGAGAGACGAACACAAATTGATTAGAACAAGAATTAAGGTAAATACATCAACAACCTAAAAACAAATAAATAAATAAAAAACCAAAACAACCTGTTTGTCTTTGTGTCTCTTACCCAGTTGTTGTGGCGCCGTCAGATAGAGATAGCCCGAGGCTGCTCACCACATGTATAATCAGCTTCTCCTGGTCAGACCAGCCTTCTCTGTTCCACTTGCACTGTCACTTGTACTCTTGTGCTAATTGTTGCCAAGTGGGGTGGAATAAGGTGAGATGCTTTAAGCTGTCTTTCTGATCCTGCTCTCACTGCAGAGATAGCCAGTCCCATTTCAATTTCCTCTGCCTTGGGGAGAGTGCCAACCTCACTGGTTGCAGGGCAGGAGGGTTTGCGCCATTCCCCTCACTGATTTACACCTCCATTGCCACTGTCATGCCACTGCTTCACTGCCTTGTTCCTAAACCTTACTGTCTCCTGCTCCTGCTGCCATCTTGGAGGCAACCCCAACCTTCTCAGTCTGCTTCAGTCTCCTCTCCCATGGGGCTAGTAACATGGCCATTTAAATACTGTGTGTCTGTGCTCTTCTCACTCATTTCAGGGCAGGTCCTTAATCCTGTTGTGATTTGGGGTTCCAGTTAAGGTACATGACAAAAAAATAGCTGGTAGCCATTGTACCGATTGTAGAGGGAGCCAGTGAAATTTGCTGCCAGGGTGACACACCCTCCCTGTAGAGACAAGAAGCCTTGTGTCATAATTCTGTCCTATTTGGCTTGAGATAGCCACATATTTTTCAGTCCATCCATTTCTTAGAGTTTTCATAGTATGGCAAGTCTTGACTGGCACACAGGTGGCAGTGTCACTGGCAGGCCTGTGGATGGATCATCATTTTATAAATTCCTATGACTATTTTGTTTGATCTACAATTCTGTTATTTCAGATTGATTTGACCATTATGATGTGTGTCTGTTTTCCTATTACCTGTGTTTTTAGTTGATTTTTTCTTAGTAGCTCCAGTGTGGTTCTTCCTCTATTCAACCATGTTGAATCCAACTATTGCCTCTTCTATTCAACGTTGTACTTCAAACATTACCCAGAACAATTTGGGAAGAGAAAGAAATAAATGGGATACTTATAGGTAAGGAAGAATCCAAGTGATCATTATAACATACACATGAAATCCAAAGAAATCCACCAAAAACTCTCAGAATTAGTAACAAACTTCAGCAATGTAGCAGGATGCAGGATCAGCACACAAAAGCAATTAGCATTTGTGTACATTAATAACGAAGAGGATGAGAAAAATATGTGAAAACAATACCATTTATAGTAGCATTAAGAAAAATGAAATGTAAGAACGGAAGTGAAATATGTCTACAACGAAAACTATAGTACTTTGAAAAATGAAATTGAAGAAGACATCGGAAAGTGGAAAGATGTCCCCTGCTCCTAAATAAAATCAATATTGTCAAAATGGGTATACTCCCATAGCTATTACAGAGATTCAATCCAGTCCTAATTAAAATACCAACAGCATATTTTACAGATCTAGAAAAAATAATTTTAAAATTCGTATGGAACCAGAAGAGACCCAGAATAGCAGAAAGCTCTGAGTAACAAGTACAAAGCTGGCAGGATATGAATACCTGATTTGAACCTATACCACAAAGGAATAGTGATTACAAACCAAATGACTCTAGAACAAAAACAGATACATGGATCAGTGGGACAGAGTTGAGGATATAGAAACTTTCCCAGACACATTTAGCCATTTGATCTTTGACAAAGGGACCAAAAACCTATGTTGAAAGAAAGGAAGGCTATTCAAAAAATGGCACTGGGAAAACTGGTTAACTGTGTGCAGAAGATTAAAACTGGACCCTTATCTATCACCACTACTAAATTGAAATCAAAGTGGTTCAAATATCTAAATATTGAAACACAAACCTTAAACCTACTGGAAGATAAAATAGGTAAAATACTTGAAGACATCAGTGCAGGAAAGGATTTTCTAAACAGAACAATTACATAAGAGATAACACCAAGAATCAACAAGTAGGATTATATTAGATTGAAAAGCTTCTGTACAGAAAAAAGAATCAATCAGTAGAGTGAAGAGACCATTTACAGAACAGAAAAATAATTTTGCCAGTCACTCTTAAGATAGATCCAGAATATGCAAAAAAATAAAAAAAGCCACTCAAAATTAGAGATCCAGTCACGAAATGGGCAACAGAAATAAACAGATGCTTCGCAGATGTTGAAATACAAATAGTCAATAAATATACAGAAACATACTCAACCATAACAAAAACTGGTGAGGCTGTGGTGAAAAAGGAATTCTTCATCGTTGATGGGAATGTATACTAGTGCAACCATTATGGAAATCAGTATGGTGATTTCTCAACCAAAATTAGCAATTCTGTGTGACTCAGTGATTAACCTGGTAGTAATCTTTCCCAAAGAGCTTGAAACATCATAATGCAGCAACACATGCTTACCAATGTTTAGAACAGCACAACTTGTAATAGCTAAATCTAGGAAGGAGTCTGAAATTCAGGAAGCAGTCTGTATACCCATTAATGGATGAATGGATAAAAAAATAACATGGTATCTACATGTAATAGAACACTACTCTTGTATAAAGCAAGACAGAGTTGATATATTTGTAGGAAAATGGATGCACGTGAAAAATGTAATGTTAAGTGAAATAAACAAGGCATACAAGCTTAAATAGCACATGGTATCTCACACTTGAGTAAGGCAAGGTACTAACAAAGATAATAATAAAGGGTGGATGGAAGTGGACAAAGAGATAGATCTCTTGTAATAATGAAATGGTCCAAGGGAAAAAGCACAAAGGGTGAGGTGGAGGGGGAGGGGAAATAAGTAGAATGAAGGTATGCCATGTACAGGAACATAATTACTCAACTAATGAAAACATTATGTGCCATAACATGAGCTAAGCAAATAATATCAGCAAGAATACGAAACAAGATAGGGACATTGAGGAGGGGAGGGAAGGGGAAAGAGTTAATAAAAGAAATTAGATGTTGTGTGTACATGTAATCACTCCCCAAGATAATTGTAATCTGCATGAACTGAAATCATGTACAAATTAAATAATAAAATAAAATAATTGTTTTCTACAGAGATGAATTTTATTGCTTAGAGTAATTACTAGATAATTTATCATTTTTGTTGCTTAACTTTTATTTTCTAATTGTCTATTGCAGGTGATAGGAAGATATGATTTTTGTAGGTCAATCAAATAATGGTAAATTGCTAGACTCTACAGTAGTTTAGAATCTTGGTTTTCGTAAGTAAATGATCATACATAATCTAAACATAATTCCTTTACTGTCTCACTACTGCATTTTGAACATTTTATTTTGGGTTCTTGGGTGAAATAATAGTAAGAAAATGCAGTAATGTCAGGGTTGCTTTTGCTGTTTAAAATCTTCAGTTATCTTTGCTGTCTAGTGTGATTATTTGAGAGCTATATATATGTAATTTAGGTCCTGAGTTTTGCATTACAATGGGAGACTTGGACCAAAAATAGACAAGAAAATAATAATATCGCATATATATGTATATACATACACACATATATAATTTAGTATTATGTCAAAACTCATCTCTGAGATGAGTCTAAAAATGTCATTCCTTGTATCCTGTAGGAGAAAATATTTATTTTCTGAAGACCATATAAACTAAGAAAGGGAAACATTACATAAAATTCTCTTATTTGTTTTATATATCTGTTATCAATATTGGTCTTTATACCTCGGTGAGTTAACAAAATAAAACATTAGTACTTATTTTACTAACTTACTTTAATTTTAAATTTTTTGTAGCCATTATTGCTTTTTTAAGATATAGGGGTGTCTTATTGTGTGGCCTAGGCTGGCCCCAAACACCTAGGCTCAAGTAATACTCTTGTCTCAGCCTCCTGAGTAGATGGGATTACAGGGACATGTTATCATGCCTGGATGTCATTATCTTTTAGTAAAAAGTATTGCATTATTTTACATTTTAAAAAGTAATAAATTAAAATACCTAACTTGTAAATTGTTCTGTATGCAGTACCATTAACATGATTGCAATGATGTAGAACTAGACTGATGAAATTCTCCTGTTAACGTCATTTTAATACTGACCGTTTTCTATACATCATTTTGGTGACTTTTTTGTACTTATGTATTTGTCTATAGGTGTTATATGACTTTTCCCTAGTTACTTTAAAAATATATTATTAAAATACAACTAACACCAAAATTTAATCATTTGAAGTGAACAATTCAGTGGTTTTTAATACAGTCACAAAGTTATGCCGCTAATCATTACCACTAATTTTCAAACACTTCTATCACCCGAAAAAGAAATGTCATTCCTCTTTCCTTTCCATCCTTAATCAGGCCGTGGCAACCACTCATCTACTTTCTGTCACTATGAATTTGCAATTTAGACATTTCATATTAAAGGAATAAAAAATACATGGCATTGTTTTATTTAGCTAGACAGTTTTTAAAAGTTGGGGTAATGATATGATAATAAACATTTTACTTAGATTCTATTTTCCTTTACTGACAATTTGTTCCATATCCTTGTATAATTCTGTATGATTATCCTTGTTTTTTTCTTTTTTTTGAGGAAGGGTCTCACTATGTAGTACAGGCTGGCCTTGAATTTGTTTAAGTAGCTGGGGCTACTTGAATTCACAGCGATCCTCTTGCAATTTTTATTAAAATTACAAAAATATTCAGATATTCAGTAGCACAGAATGCATTTATAACATAATAGATGTAAAAATTTAGTAAAATGGGATATATTCTTTTCTTGTAATTTTGTGAAAATTATGTTTGTTTATGAATAAAAGCACAAAGGAAAGATGTATGTGAAACTTGTTTTGTTATGATGATAGTATTATTGATTGCCTTTTTATTTTTCCAAAATGCCTTTAATATGTCAGTATAAAATTAAAAAGAAATGTAGAGAGAGAGAGATAAATCTTGTCACTGAAGGCTAGAAAATATTCTGAGTACCTTTAGATTGAGACTCTGCGTAAAGCAATGTGGCTTTAATATGCATATACCAAGCAATGATATCTCTCTGCATTTTCTTCTTGGTAAAGGCTTGATGGTACTTTCCTCAGCCTTCACTGTAGACATCTTTGCTTTGTTCCCTTGGCTATTCAACCATCCATTACTTAGCAGATAGTTTTGGAGATCCTGCTGTGTCAGGCTCTGCTCTAAGTACTGGGTATACAGTGGTGAACAAGATGGAAACAACTTGATGACTACTCTAGATTGGTGGTCAAGAAGGACTTCTCTGAGGAAGTGACAGTTGTCTTCTGAGATAAGAAGCTGTCTGTGGGAAGATCACAGGGATAAGCATTTCAGGACAGGGAACATCATGGCTCCAGGCTCCAGAGAAGTAGCCTGTAGTAAGGTGGGTGTACAGCACAGGACGAAGGCCAGTGTGGTTGGCGATCTGTGAGGGGAGCTGTACCAGGGTGAGGCCAGGAAGCAGGCAGTGTCAGAACATGTGGAGGTTTGTAAGCTGGGAGTGGGAGCTTAGATTCCATTTGGAATGGAACAGGAAACACTGGATTGTTTTAAGTAGGAGATCAACTTTATCACATTTATGTTTTTAAAATATATCCTGTGGGCATTCTGCAGAAAACGGGTTTTGTGGAGACTGAAATCGGGAGACCAGTTAAAAGGTATACCAATGGTCTAAGCAAGATATGACAGTAATTCAGGTTAGGGTGGTAATTGTAGAAAAGAAGAGAAAATGTCATTGGGGTTCTTTTGAAGATAAGCTAACTGAATATGTCATTGAATTGATTATGGGGAATAATCAAAGATAACTTTTAGATTTTGGGCTTGAGTAATTGGAAGGGAATGGTGATATTTATTTTGAACAAGCCTGAAGAATTTTAGGGGGAAAGATGCTGTTTTGATCTTACAAAAGATTTCTATGAGATATCCAAATAGAATAAACAAATAGAGATTTGATTATATAATTTTGGATTTCCAGGCAAGATAGTGAAATCCTTAGTTCAGATGTGGTATCATAGCCATTGGAATTGGTTAAGCTCACCTGCAGCGAGTGAATAGACACAATGCAAAGAGGCCCAGGATTACATTCTAATGCTATGAGATCATGAAAAAGATGAGGATCTGGGAAAGAAAAAAACCTAAGGAGGTAGGAGGAAAAGTAAGAGAAAGTGAGTGGAGAAGTAAACAAAGTGTTTCAAGAATAATAGGGTGGTGGCCCTGAAGCAAGGCCAGCAGATTGCTGTAGCTGCTGGTTTCAAACAGGAGCCTAAAGAGAATTCTTTCTGTGGTCTGTTGGCCATTTCAGAACTTTGGAAATGGAATGGTCAATTCATCAGAAAGAAATAGCAGGTGAGTATGGCAGACTTTAGGGGGCCTGCAGGGCAGAGACCCTGGCACCTCGGGACCTACACTGTGTGGTTGACTAGGGGTGCTGGGAGAACAAGGAGCTCCTCCCCTCTCTTGGGGCCGGCTGTGGTCCTGCTGGCATGTGGGCTGAGAATCAGACATCTCATGTCGTCCTGTCCCCAGTCCCATGTCCCCCTTCCCACTCCCCCTGCTTAGCAAGTGGGAGCCAGTGAACTACACATCTTGTGAAAAGATTGGCTGTGTTATTTAGTATGAACTCCCCATATGCAAAGATAAGGACAACCATTTGGAAGAAAACAAGAGACAATATGACAGATAGTAAAGATCTCTGGTTGTCTAGCTTTGAAATTTATGCTTTCTTATGTCCCTTTCTGTTCTGTTTTGTTGTGTTTAATTTTACTCCCCCTTAAAATAAAAAAGAATAATAGAGTGATGTTTATAGCAGCACAATTGTAATAGCTAAATCTTGGAAACAACCAAGATGCCCATCAACTGCAGAGTGGATGAAAAAGATTTGGTATTTTTACACAATGGAATATAACTCAGCTATGAAAAAGGATGACCTTGAGGTCTTCATAGGGAACTGAAGACAACTTGAGACTATCATCATTAGTGAAATAAATAAGAATCATATTTATAAATATCACATTGTGTTTCTAGTGTAAAAAGTAATAAATGTAGTAATAATAAAACCCAAAATGTGTAACTGCTACTGTAAAAAAGAGAGGAAAAGAAGGTGCTCTAAAGGATATAACTGCATGTATGTTTAAGTGTGTAAGATAGATGACCATATTACTGTTTTTGTTAGATTGTTGAGCAGAACTGTTAACAGTCTCACTATTTGAATGTCTACTTTGTATGCTTTAATGTGTAACTTGAACAACTATTTTCAAGATGACAGTATGTAACTTATCAAGTAGTGATTTCTCAGTTTTTTTTTGTTCTTTTCTGTTTTCCTTTGGAGTTCTGTATTGTTGCTACCCTTTTTCCTGTTTTGTTTGTTTTTTTTTCTTTTTAAATAAAATTAAAATAAAAGGATAACAGGGTGAATTAACTGTATCAAATGCTTATTGAAAAGTTTAGTGAAATGAAGGAAGAAAGATAAAATCTGAATTTAGCAATAGAAAGTTTTTGGAGATTTGTGAATGTGAAGACAAATTTTAGAGCTAGACAAGATTGAGTTTAAATCAATTTTCTTGCAGTAAATTTAAAGTAAGTTAAAATATATGAAACTACTTAGCATTTAGTAGACATTCAATAAATTGTTTTCTGCAGCAATTTTGGTACTATCTCCAGGAGCTTCTAGATTCCTATTATTTTGTTTCTGAAACACCAGTAGTTCTTGTTCCAAATATGTCTGTTCCCAGTGCAACAAATAACAGAATACACAGACTGGGCAAATTATAAAGAAAAGAAGGCTATTTTGACTCATGCTTCCAGTCAAGGGCTAAAGAGCCACACCTGACAAGGCCCCCACTGGGAGAGTCTGAAGCAGCACAGGGCATCATCTATCAAGAGACAGGGAGTAAGTAAGCGCGTATTCTGTTTTCTTCCTTTTCTCACAGAACCTCCCCACACTCCGTCATGGAGCCTCCACCTGAGTGGCCTTTTCTATTCCTATTACATCCCCAAATAGCACCTCTGAACATCATAACTGTGTTGTTTCTGCCCTCTTACTACTTCATAATGGAGTTTAGGTTTCAACATGAGGTTATGAAGGAGATAAACTATATTCAAATCATAACAACAGGTTCTTTGACCTAAAGAACTGAGAGTTGATAAAGGTTACCTATAGCCAAGGAGACACATGTAATCTTATTCCCTTGGGGTCTCATGCAAACCTCATCTTAGCTCTCATTTGGTTCCTTGGACATTTATGCTCTCTATACTGAAGGTCACCAAGTGTCATGTGAACCAGACACTCTAGTTTTAAGTAGTACAGGGAAGATTGAGGCTGAAAGTGATTGGTGTTGGAATTGAATTATTGACTAAATACAGCAGTTCAACTAGTTAGCTATTCTTAGGAATTTACTGGGAAATCTTAGGAGATTAGGGTAATCATTTTACTATACTTTATACTTTTCTGCAGAGTATCATTTCTCATCGAACTGAAGTGTTTCTTTTAATCCATGACTGGTATGAAGTACTTTTTTGTCTGTGTGGAAATATGCTTATTTTTGAAGGAAGGAAGAAAGGAAGGAAGGAAAGAAGGAAGGAAGGAAGGAAGGAAGTATATTTGAAGGAAGCTTTTACTGCATGTAGAATTCTAGATGATTATTTCCCCCTCTTTGTGCATTTTAATGACTAAATGTGATTGTCTTCTGGTTTCTGTTGTTTTTTATCAGAAGCCAGATATCATTCTCTGTGTTTGTTGTTCTTTTGTGTGTAATGTTCCCCTCCTGGTTTAGTTACTTTTCTCATTGCTGAGACAAAATACCTGACACCCAAAGTTACAGAAGGGAAGATTTGTTTTGCTTACAGTTTGCAGAGGTTTCAGTTCATGGTTGGCTAGCTCCAGTGCAGGGTAGCATGGTAGAAGGTCATCATAGAGCAATAACAGTTCATAGGAGGCAAAAGGCAGAAATCAGCAAGACAGTGAGTGACAAATGACAAATAGTGTGACTCTCTTTCTGTCCTTTATGTTCTATCCAGGCTACTCAGCCTTAGAATGGGTGGCACTCATAGCCAGGATGGGGAAATTTTAACCCTAGCATTGCACCATGACTCAATCCCAGCATCAACTCCTTGATCCTAGTATCATACATCCCAGTTCCAGCCCCCTCCAAACAGCCCTATGTATGACTGCATGAGGCTTTCAGGGGACATCTGGGCACAAGCCAAAGCCCTTCCCTACCCCAAACTTGTGCCTACTTTTAAGATTTTCTCTAAACGTTTGACTTTTAGCAGTTTATATATAATGTGTCTAGCTGTGTTTTTTGTTTGTATTTATCTTGCTTAAGATTATCTAAAAATTTTTTTTGGTGGGGAATGTGATTGTAGGTTTGTCATCAATTCTGGGAGATTCTAAGAAATTATACATTTAACTATTGCTTTTTTCCTCATTATCTCTTCTGTCTCAGATTTCAGTTACATTTATTATCTATCTAATATTGTTCCACCATTCTGTGGTATTTTTTCTGCTGCCCTTGTTATTCTTTTTCTTTACTTATTTCATTTAAGCTAATTTATATTGATCTATTCGATAGGTTACTGAATTCTTTTCTCTTTTCAGTCTTCTAAAAGCCTATCAAACACAAATGTATTTGTCTCTGATATTTTAGTTTTCATTTTTTATTTCTATCATATTCATTATCTGTTAAAATTTTTATTTGGTATAAAATAAATTTTAATTTCTGCAGACTTAGCTTACTTTTGTCCAATTATAGCTCTAAATATGCTTTTCTTTTATTTTAAGTATGTGGTTCATACCAGAGGTTATTTCTGTTGACTACATAACTGTGGATTATGTTTTCTTGCTTCTTCACATATCTTTTATGCTAGACATCATATGTAAAATAACAAAAGCAGTTAAGGTAAATGACATTTATCCTCAAAAAAGATACTGTTTCTTATTAGGTTAGGCTGCTAAAGTGAGAATCTTGTCACTTCAGTCTATTTGTGGAGTGCTAGTCGTGCATAATACCCATACATCTGTAAAGAGAAGCATTGTGCTAAAGTATTTGATGATTTTCACTCTTTCTACTTGCAAACTATTTGCAAAGAGCCACAGAACAGAACTGGGAGAAGCATAGTAGTATACCAACATACAGAGAAAATAGATGCAAATAGTTTAAGGATGTGTGTGTATGTGTCTGTGTGTGTGTGCGTGTGTGTGTATTTATAATAAAATATGATAAAAATCATAGGAGTTAAAAGTATTTATCTTTAAAATATAATCCATTTATATAAATTCATAGGGTTTAATATTTCATAGTGGATGTGCATAACAACTAACATAAAATTGCCAAAGATCTGACACTCACCTTTTATGCCTGATATAAGCTGGCTCCTGCTCACCACTGCTTGTCTGATTGTATCAGGGCTTCACTAGTGTTTCAGTTAGCTTTGTTTCACGACTGGATTTGTGTGGTTTTGGGGTAGTATCCAAATTTTTCTTAGTAGTACCAAAATTTCTCTGGTCAGTTGGATTTGAGTTTTGAGGATCAAGGAAATTCTTGAGTTCTATTTGTTTTGTGGCCACCAGTTTTATGATCTGGAGGAGAGATTATTTTGCTTTGCAGTTTTGTTTACAGCTTGTTAGATCATTGGGGTGTTTGCCTGTCAGTTCTGTCCCTAGCTGGGGACAGACAATGACATTGCCTATGACAATGTTTTCTTTAAAGTTCTGAGTACCTGTGAGGGTTTCTCTCAGTCCTCTTACTCCTTTAGCCATAAGCAGTTACTCCCAGCTGCTTTCTGCATGGCTGACGTGCAGTGGAAGGATTGTCTTAGTTTCCTATCTTTCAGTAGATACTGCATATTCTAGGAAGGTCTCTTTCAACTCTACCTGAATCATGCAATCAGAATCTTAGATTGTGAAAAATAGAGTGATCTTTTAACATCAATTAATTCTATTTCCTCCTTTTGAAAAATGAGAATATTGAGGTCCAGTGATACTAATTTATTTTCTAAGGAAATTATTAAATTAATGACAGTTTTGCTTTAAATAGTACTGGAGAAAATCCTACCAAGTAGTACTAGGATCCATTAATACAACCATGTAGCATAATTTCCTTTTGAGAGGAACAGAGATATTATTAAAGATAATAAATATCTTTGTAGTTATCGTATCTGTCCAAAATAGGAGATTAGAGCTGGGGCAAACAAGAAAATCACCTGGGCAGAACGTGTTAAACTTTATACAAATTTATGAATTACATGTGGGGAGAGATGTTTCCTAAAAAAGAGAGAACATGCACAGAACGCAGGACCCAAAATGACTCCAGGGGTCCTAAGCAATGTTCATAGAATCAATCAGAAAGTAATATTTTCTGTTCTTCCTTTGAATCTGGTACTTTCTGCAGGACCAATCAGGAGATGGTATTTTAAACTGTTCATTTACATGTGAGAACAATCAATCAAAATTCACTGTTTCTGATCTTTCACTTACATCTGGTGGGAAGCTGGAGGAAATTTCAATAGTATAGTTTATACCTGGCTTGATAACAAGTGTGCTTTTCAAATGACAAACATCTCAATTCCTTACTTGCATGAAGGAGAAGCCAACCCAGGAATTTTAGATACAAAGACCCATTTCCCCCTTATCACTAGAACCACTTTGATGCTTTTTACTAGCCCATTTTCACCTTGCAGAGTACACTTCTACTGGAGCTATGGGGTGCTGTGGCCATCTAGATTCTTTCCAGGTTCTTGTCCTGAACGAAGAATTGGTCAATACATGTGGGAGATTGTCAAGCTGCATTCTCCAGAGAAACGAAGGCCTTTGCCCCGCTCTTTTCCTGACTTTTACTTCAACCCCATTCACTGAGATATGCAAAACTGGCTATATTGAACAAGATGTTTCCTTAACTGGCTAAAAGAATCTTACTGAGTCTGGCCGAGATGCTAACATGTCTCACTGCAAAAACTACCCCCCAACTCCACTGATGATTGGAATGGGTGTTTGAACAAAAGGCTGTGAGATCCCAGGGTAAGACATAAGATAACATTTTAGCTGATGACATGGGACTCAAAAAAGAATATACTTTCCTGGTAGTAAAGGTGATAGCCTTGCATATATCAAGCTGTTTGTGGCACTGCTAATTAAAGAACATTTGTGCCTAGTACAAAATTGCTCTGTTTCTCTTTACAGTCAATGCTTGCAATGTTTCTTTATCCTACCACTCTGCTGCAACCCCCACCTACCTCCTTGATTAATACTATTACACACAGCTGAGCCAGTTAGAAATATTACAGGCGGTCAGACAGGGCTAGGCCTTCGAAGAAGCTGGCACAGAGGACCAGATGTCTGACGACTTTGGAGGAGACACTTCTTGCTGCGGGCCAGATCTCAAGACAAAGGATCAAATGCATCTACATCCTGGGAACTAATATTCTAATTAGTTCCGTCTCACCCTGTAGCTACTATCCCATCCTTCTAGGGGAAAGGTCACAGCTCCAAGAATCCCAGCTTCCTATGTGACTTGCTTTCCCATTTGTCCCTAATGTAATCAATTTTACCTAAACTATTGATTTTATTGGCTAACTATAGTTATGTCCCACCTCATACACATCTGTTTTGTGAGTTCCCAGTCTTCCTCCACCTTGAACCCATGGTTTTACTCTATAAAAGTCCCTAAAAAGACAGAGCCCTGGGCAACCTGCTTGGGACCCCTTCTGTCTCTCTTCAGACAGAAGCTTCTTCCTCTCAATAAATATATTCTACTCTTTACCTCCATTGTTCCTAAAATTCATTCTTTGATTTTAGAGAAAACGAGCTCGTACCAGACATAGTAGGTTGGGAGTTTCATTCCCTTATATCAATACCAATAAGAGCCATGAGCTTTTAGACTCATAGGCTTTTAGTCCACAGAGAACATTGGTCATCTCAGAGCTCCGCAACGTCAGAATTTCCTTTTGTCTTTATTTTTTATCTATGTGTCCTATTGCTGGGTGTGCTAGACTGATCCCCTCTGTGGGGTTTTCAGTAGACACACACACACACACGAAAGATGATGAGGTTTTAGATTCATTAAAGTCAGGAAAAGAAATATGCTCTGCAGAGTGAGTGCAGATTAAAAATAAGAAAAGAAATACACTCTACAGAGTGAGAGTGGGCCACAGAGGCTGTGGCTTCCCTTCTTTGTATTTCCCACTCCCACTAGGCTGATATCAGATCTAGGTAGTCTTCTCAAAAAACCTGCTTGATCTCATGCCAGAAAAACTGAAGACAGCTTTTTCTAATTGCTTTGAGGCTTAGGACTTTGAAATTGTTTTCTGTGCAAGTGCCCTGTTTCTCTGTGATTGATAGGTCACACCCACTTGTCCGGATGGCTGGCCATGACCTAATCTCCTGCCTTGATATCTCTTTTTCACCTTCAGTAAATGTATACCCTCACTCCCTTTTCTATGTATCTTGTCCAAATCTTTGTTCATGACACCAAGAATCTGGAGAGAAGTCTCATAGGACCCTTCATGTGGTAATGAGTCAAGATAGAAGAAATAAAAACTAGGTGAAAAGGATATAAGGAAGATAATACTTTATTTTATTTTTCTGATTGTCCACTTTTTATGCTTTAATTGTGACTATTTCTAAGATGACATTATGTAATTTATCAACTAGTGATTTCTTTTTTTTTAATTTTAAAGGGGGTAAAATTAAAAACAACAAAACAGAACAGGACATAAGAAAGCATAAATTTCAAAGCTAGACAACCAGAGATCTTTACTATCTGTCATATTGTCTATTGTTTTCTTCCAAATGGTTGTCCATATCTTTGCATACGAGGAGCTCATACTAAATAACATAGCCAATCTTTTCACAAGATGTGTAGTTCACTGGCTCCCACTTGCTAAGAGAGGGGGAGGACATGGGACAGGGGACAGGATGACAAGAGATGTTTGATTCTCAGCCCATGTGCCACCACCGGCAGGCTCACAGCCGCCCCCCAGAGAGGGAGGAGTTCTTTGTTCTCCCGGCACCCGGAGTTAACTGTATGGTACAGGTCCCGAGGCGCCAGGGTCTCTCCCCTGCAGGACCCTGAAAGTCCGCCATACTCACCTGCTATTTCTTTCGGATGAATTTATCATTCCATTTCCAAAGTTCTGAAATGGCCAACAGACCACAGAAAGAATTCTCTTTAGGCTCCTGTTTGAAACCAGCAGCTATAGCAATCTGCTGGCCTTGCTTCAGGGCCATTAGGAAAATAGTATTTTAAAAAATGAAAACTATAGAGTTAGGAAACAGCACAATTTATTTATTTATTTCTTCTTCTCCCAGAACACAATAAGCCTGAGCAATTCCCTTTCAAATTGGTCATTCTATTTTTATTTGGAAAAGGTCCCTCCTCTTTCAGCTATGAGTAGACCACTTTTCAGGTCTAAGTTAGGCTACCACCCACATAGATTATTTTACTAAAGGTGGGTTATCTTCCCCCACCCACCAGACTAAGAACAAGGTTATAGATTAATAAATTCCACAGCCCAAAATACATAAATATCTCTAGCTCCAAGCTGCAATGTGCCTCATTTCTCTGATAGCCCAAACTCCATTCTGAAGTGTATTTTAAAATCTCTCTGCCTCATTTCTCTGAGCACCCACACTTCACTCTTGGGTGTGTCCTAAAATCTTTGCCTAATAGATTTTCCCCTTGCTTCTTGCTGAAAATTCTTTTTCCTTGATGGAAGTCAGAAAACCTGTAAATTTCTTCTGCAAAAGAGCTAAGATAAGTTTCTTATTCCAGCTTTGGGAATTTCTCAGAACCAGCCTGTGGCAGTAACAATATTTATCTATCTATCTATCTATCTATCTATTTGGAATCTATCATCTATCTTCGTATATAGCAGAGATTATTAAAAGATAAGGTAAACAAAAGGTAAAGTAAACAAAGATAAACAAGGTAAACAAAAAGTCTTGGTGAACTTTCAAGTCCTTCATGGAGATAAATTAATAGTATCTATTAATTTCTTGAAAGAAGTTCCTTTGGATTAGAAATCTTGCATGGCACTGTAATAGATACAGTTCTCTTACTATGTCTTTTCCCTTCCTAAATAAGCCAAAAGCAATCTACAAATCAGTTTAAACATTAGGTCACTTTTTCTGCCACGGGGACAGAAACTTTGGAAACTGGAGCTGACCTTCCAGAGCCTTTATTGTAAGATCACATGTAACCTCCCCAAGCTCATCTGCTATACCCTCCATGCTATGGACACAATTTTGCAACCTGGGACTAATCACAGAGTGGGTACTATCTATATATTTTTTGAACACTGCATTTGAAAGGAAATAGGAAGTATGGAAATCTTTTGATGACTGACTGGTTCCTGTCTCTTGATGTCCTAAAATTTCTATCTTGGTACCTTTAAATTTTTTAAAATTTGCAATGGCCACAAAAGAGCAGATATACTTTGTTTTGTTGCCTTCAAAAATACAGATCTGGGACTAGAAACTTTGTTGTTATACACATCATAAGGTTCATTGCAACTCACTGACTCCAGCAATGCAGTGAACTTGCCTTGGCTGTGTGATTTCAGATGGAACCAGAAGTTCTCCCAGCTGATGCCTCCCTGCAACATCAACATAATCAGAAATCCCATAAATAGTTATTTCTCCATTTCCATTGGCGTATAGTATTATAGATACCTAAGTTAGGTAGAAATATTATAGGCAGTCACACAGGGTTAGGCCCTTGAAGGAGTTAGTGCAGAACATACATTACAGCTGTGGGTGGAGGCCCATTTGTTGAAGGTCAGACCTCAAGACAAAGATGGAATGATACCCTAGGGATATCTAAATAGGCATCAGTCACCTGGGTGGGGAACTGGGACCTTGACCCATCCCTTCCAGGAAGGTCCCTGACCCATCCTTTCCACAAAAGTCTTTGTTCCTTCCATGCATATTGCTACATGACTTGCTTTCCCATTAGATCAACATTATCTAAGTAATTGCCCTTGTAATCTTATTAGTTGATTATTAGTTGTTCCATCTTATGCTCACCTTGAGATTTCATATCCATTTCATGATTTTGCTGTGTAAAGCTTCCCCTGAGAAGTGAGATCCTTGGGTACCTACTTGCGACCTGTCCTGCCTCTGAGGGGCTGTATCTCTCCCTCTTCAATAAGTATTTCTTACTCTTAACCTCTGTTATTCCTTAGAATTAATTTTTTTGAGTTTGGGGGACATGAACTTGGTGTATTGAACATCTAGCAGACTGGGAGTTATAATATTTCCCTTATGTTATTTGGAGATCCTATACCATGCCTATGTCAGTAGTCATTTGTCAGAAGTTTGCAAGAAGTCACATCATATTCACAATGTAAAGTGATTGGGTGCTTCCTGAGGGAGAATTGATGGGAAAAGAAGAGAGGGGGACTACGTATAGGTTATGGAAAAAAGAAACAGTATTATTAATATGTTTAGTAGGTGGGACTGAAGTGAAGGTTGGTTGATTCATCAGAAAAAGACATGAGAATGGAGACTGAGATCTGACCTCCTCTTAGGGAGAACTAGTTTTGCTCAGGGAGATTTTGCAATCAGCTTTGGTACATCAGCCATGGTTACTCCAAGAGACTGGGGGAAAGAGAAGCAACCCTCTGAGCCAGGCACTTGCTTCTCCAGAACTCCTGGCATCTCACAGCCTTTCTGTAGTATTCTGGCCACACACAGAGGCAGCTGTAGACAGTGCCCTTGATGCCAGCTTGTGCGGGGGGGGGGGGGGGTGGTGTGGGGTGGGGTGGAATTTTCCACAAAAGCACACGGGGATTTGTCCCACCTGACTGAAAATGCTGCTTTTCTGGATGGATCTCTGTTTATGCATGAGGAAACTTGGCACCGGTGAAGAGGTAGCTTATTTTTCTGTTTTGTTTGGTTTTATTTTGTGCTTCACAAATAGAACAGATTAAGCATTACTTGCTTTTGAAGGCTCCAGCTCTTCCTATACCATGACTTTAAATTACTGTTCTCCCCAGGTGAAAATGTGGAAAACATCTTTTTTAGCTTTTGTTAAAAACAATGTAAATTCAGGGAATATTTAGGAAGGATTTTTTTTGTTGTTGTTGCTGTTGTTTAATTTAATTTATATGACTTTGAAAATAAATCTTTTCTTTATACTGAAAATACATGCTCATTGTAAAGAAACGCAAACTGATCAGAAAACAAAAGAAAATAAACAAATAATATTGTGTGGTAATTACAGTGATGAAATAAAATTATATTAGAACTGGAAAGGAACATGGAAGTAATCTAAACTCAACAAACTTTTTATCAATGACAAACTGGAATTCTGGAAAAGTTTATCAACTTGCTCAAGGTCACACAGCAAATAATAAAATTTGCTTTTTCTTTCCTTATTAATCTTTTTCTTTGTGTCAATGGTTTTCAAAGAATTATTTTTTCCTTGTTTGTGATGGAACGTTTTCTTTAAGCCAACTATTACTGAAAAGCTCAATGTACAAAACAAACGTGCTCTGGTTGGCTGGAAACAGGCAGAGAGGGGAAGTGCAAGTCTGTATACCACACCCCCATAACCCCAAGAATGGTTCAGATGCACTCCACAGAACACCTCAAATTCTTGGGGTGACATGGGATACATTTAATAATCATTGGATGATACACTTAGCCATTTATTTCTTCAGTAACTACTGTATTGAGCATTTATTATATGCTAGGTGCCTTTTGAGGTGCAAGAATAGACCCTTAAAACAATGGAAGCAGAGGCAGGGCTGTGTCAGGTTCTGAGGAGGGTCATGCAGTAGCATGGGTGTCTCTCTCAGAGTCTGCATCCTTCGGGCTGGGGCTCTGCACACATTCTTTCTTGCGAACTTGGATATCCCTTATGATTTGAAGCAGTGATAATGCTTTGTGTAAACCATCCTGACAATCTCCACATCAGCAAGTTTTTCTTTGGCTGTAAGGTGGGGAACAGCACTACAGATTTAACACCAGGGCCTTGACATTGACCTACATCCCCAGGCTTATTTTTTTAAAATTTCGAGACAGGGTCTTGCTAAGGCACTGCTGAGGCTGGATTTGAACTTGTGATCTTTCTGCCTCAGCCTCCCTGAAGGCAGGGATTATGGACCTATCATGCTTGGCAAGATTTTTTTCCTGAGTTGATTTGAGTAATTTTTTGTTATTTGTTTTGGAAATACCTTATTTTCAGTGTTAATTTAGAGCATTTCAGTTTTGCTTGGCTGGTGGTAGACTGAGACTAATTTCTCTTTCAACTTTTATTAAAGAAGAACTTGTCAGTTACAAAGACTGCTATTTCAGCACCGTGTACATACTCTCATAAGGAAAATAAACATCTTAATTTAACAAAGGTTAAAAAGAAAGTCTCAGTACTGATAAAGACAATTAAATGTTCTCTTCCTGTTGTCCCCAATGTGGGTTTTATAACTTAAACTTTATACAATATTTTTTCCTTACCTATGGATGATTTGCTCCTAAATCGCCAGTGTTTACCTGCAAACCATGGATAGTGTTATGTTTTCCCTTCTAAAAACACGCTTGTCATCAAGTTTGATTTATAAATGAAGCACAGTAAGAGACCAACAGTAACTTGTAATAAAATAGAACAATTATGGCACTATTCTGTAATGAAAGTAATTTAAAAATTGCAAATTGTTTATTTGTGAAATTTATTTTCGAACCACAGTTGAACATGGATAACAGAAACCATGGAGAGCAAAACTGGTTAAGGGGCCCTAAGTAGGCTCACATCTCAGAAGTCAGCCAAGTCCTTTTCCAAGTTGGTTATTTCACCCCCTGATACGAAACCAGGAGGGCAGAGCATCACCACCATCACTGGGCAGACTTGGCCGCTCGCTCGCTGTGGATCTTGGGTAAGTTATTTAACTTCTGTGAACCTCAGATTCCTTTTCTCTATGTTAATAGGATGGGTGTGAAATTAGAATCATTGTGGTAATGAAAAGGAAAATAACCCCATTGAAGCGGTACACTATGTGGCACACAGGTACTTAATAGCTGTATGTTTTTCTTCTTCTATTTTGTTGGAATCTGAAGGGCAGACAAATCACTTGGCGAAGTGTCAAATAGAAAGTCAGGAAGAGCAGTCTGCAGCTGGGGCCTGTGACTGCACTTCTGACCGAGCTCCCAAGTGTTAGCTTTCTCACAAGGTCTAAGGACATGAGTGTTTCGCCACTTTGAAATTCCACATGTGATTGAATCTTGGTTTTGCCACTTGTCTGCTGGGTGACCTTGAGCAAGATGCTTTGAGCCATGGTTTCTCAAGTGGGGTTATTAATATTCCATGGGAAATGTAGAGACCTGCAAAGAAATAACAGGTACCACAAGTACAGTAGCATTATGATTGCTAATTCCATGTTAGGTTTTTGATTAATTAAACTAACCATTAACAACACTGGCACTGGAAATGTGACCTGCGGTGCTTAGTGGAGGAAATATACCCTTTGGGCGGCACACAGGAGGTGAACCGTAGATGTGGAATTGCACTGTATAGGTGAAGTTCAAATTTGCAGAGGCTGGTGGAAAAGCAGGCACAGCTGGTGTGTGAAGCATTCAGATTGTAGTGAGAGTTTAGATGGATGCTCTCTTGACGTCTCTTCTACAAAGGAAAACTCACAAACCATTGATCAACTGGATCCAGGAAGAAGGAGGTGTGTCCATTAATTTTGTTTCATTCCTTCTGGAAAGCACTGTGGTTCTCGGGTGTGGGGCTGTTACTGTAACTTCTGGCACTGGAAGCTAGGGTACTTGGAAAGTTGTTCTGTGTTGGAATGGGAAGCTCATCTTGGACAGGATTTCCTGCTGTGTTTCAGTGGTGCAGACATAGTTTCCAGTGATACTCAAATCCAAATTAGCTCCTAGGACAGTGGTATAAGCCTTTTGGAGACCAAATGCCCGCACTGCAACCCCAAACTCACTTACTTATTGCAAAGTGCCAACACTGCAATTAATCCTGAAGGCTCAGTTGGTAGGGTGATGCTGGGGCAGCTTGGTTCGCTTGTGACGGAGGGCTCTGTGTGCCTGCTGTGCCTGCTGTGTGTGCCTGCTGTGGTACATGGGCCGTAGGTTGGCCACCACTGTTAGAGGAAAGCTGCCAGAGCACCTGGGGGCCTTGGAGGATACCCTAACACCATCATTTTCCTGCTTCGTTGTTTCTTTTGAGATACATTTCATTCCCCACTTTCTTTATATTTTAAAGTTTATCTAAACACAATTTCACAGGTAATATATGCCTATGCTAGAAAAATAGAAAACATAGGTGAGCAAAAAGAAACTAAGTATCCCTGAAATCTGCTATTAAGATACATTATTTTATTTTATTTTTATTCTTTTATTTTGTGGTAAGACTTTGCAAATTTTTTGGTGTGTGTCCAACAGCGAAAAACAGATTTTATACTTTACAGATTTTAGTGGTTGAAAAACATTTAAAAAACTATTTTGTGACAAAATAATTTATAAGGAACTTACATTTTAGTGATCATAAATAAAGCCTTATTGGAATACAAACATGTTCATTTATTTTCATATTATCTATGGCTGCTTCTTCAATACAACTGTAGAATAGAGTTGGATACCTACAAATATTATAATATTTTTTATCTGGCACTTCGTTTAAAAAGTTTGATGACTCCTGGTATAAACAATTTCTGTTCTGGTAACCTGATCATCTGCTTAATGATAAATAAACACCTTTCCATGTCGAGAAATATTTTTCTCAAAAATAATTTAACTCTTCTACTGCAAAACAGAATGTGGTTTTCCAGGCCATTTTTACTTTTTATAGTTGTTTCCATTTATAAGCTATTGCTATTTCTTTTAATCTCACAGTCACCCAGGGAGTTAAATATCGTGTGTGCATACTGAATAAACTGTTTGCCTGAAAGTCATAGAAACCAACTTGAGCATTTTAAATAAGAAAAGTGGTCTAAAGAAGGTTGACAGTGTTTTGCTGAGGAAACACAGGGTAGTGATCAGCTGGGCCTGAGGGGCCAGCACAGTGGGGATTTTCGCCATCTCCTTGTACCTCATTTGTAGGTCTGCATTTTAATCATTTCTCGCAGGTGCCTTTCTCTGCATGTAAGTACAATCTGGGAGCCAATAACCTGAGCTACCATTTTACTGGTCTCACTGCTCTGAAGGAGACTGATTTTCCCTTTTGGGCCCAGTTCTAAATATTACCAGGGAGAGAAATCTAGATGGCCCAGTTTTGGCTAGATTTTACTTCTGGTCCAGTAACTACAGCTCTTTGGAAAATGACTATTATAGAACTATGTACAAACTGGCTCCTTTATGTGTTGGAGGGCAGTTAAAAACAACAATTGTGGATTAGGCAGTTACTTTGAAAGCTATCTACTCCTTTATTTTGATCCCACTTTACAGAGGAGGAAACAGAATCCTACAGACATCAAATGAGTTGCTCAGTAGTAATTTGTCAAATGTGTGTGTGTTCTGAGTACATCTGACTGCCGTTTATCATTTCTTGTGGTCTTGAGATATTTCAGCAGTAACATCGTATTTGGGCTGCAGATCCTGTTTTGTTCATTTCTTATCTCATTGTTCCATAGGTCACTGCAAGGTAGGAGCTCCCTCTGAGTCTTTTATTTTGTTTCCAGGCTGTAGTTGGGAGAAGGGTGGACAGATGTAGATTTTGGAATTTCCTCCTGGCTGACTGTTGTGCTCAGAGAGCTTTGATCCATCAGTAGGAGGATCGTGAAAACGATCCCCGTGCCAATCTGTGCCAGCATCACATCATCTAACCAGGCTTTTGTCTCGTGTCTTGTGTCTAATGTCAGCAACTAAATCTTCAAGCTCAGTGAACAATGGTTACAGCCCAGTAAGCATGGGCCCCAAAACTGGTTTGACATGATGTTTCGTCAGGGAGGACAGTAGGCACAAAACCTGCTAGGAATCATGACTCTGATTCTTGGGCAGTTGAATAAAATACGCCCCGATATAATGGACTTACTTCTCTTAAGTTGAATGAACAAAACTAGCCATGCAGTTTTATAACATGTAGCTTTCAAATAGTCCTTCAACTTGGAGGCTTGCAGGAAAAATTCCTTTATGCAGAGAACTCAGGTGTGTTGTCAGGTCCAGCGGGCATTTGTTTGTTATTCTAGTACCTATTTCTTTCTTCTCCATGTTTTCCTCCAACTTTACACTGATCATGTCCCTTTTCCATGTGGTTTTTGGGTGAGACTGACCCCCAAAGAGAGTCTAAGAATTAGGCAATAATTGGCTTACGCCAGTTTGTGGGTTTAGTAAAATGACCCATTTCAGGACAATGGTAGAGATCTGCGAGCTGGGTATGTGCTATTGGAACGGACATTATTCCTTCCCTTGGAACGTTTAGGATAGAATTGTGAGACCTGAATCAGGAGTAGCTATTTTATTGTCATAAGAATAAAGCTCAGGCAATTGTGTGTGTGTGTGTGTGTGTGTGTGTGTGTGTGTGTGTGTGTGTGTAAATATCCATTATATAGAGTCCAGTGATGAATCTGGCCCCATTACTTAGAAAAAGAAGATGAGACACTTGGCACTTGGAAATAGTTTGGAACTGCTGAATCACCAACCCTCATTGAAGCTCACTCTCTGAATTGATTGCTTAAGCCACTTGACCTTGAATTTTAGACAATTTGCACTATTCTTATTTTACATTTAGTATCACTAAATATCTATCTGAATACATTATGTTTGTTCGGTAATTTGACCTGCTTTTTCCAGAGCCTTAGCAAATCTGCCACTTGATGGCCAATGGGTGCTGTGTAGATCTGTAAAAGAATGGTGCTTGTAGCTTCTAACTTGCACCCAACTTTCTGTTTGCATGACTAGCATACATTTTTGTCATGGTTGAGAGATGAGTGATTGCTTTATTTGACAGTATTTGCTGTCTTTGATAGAAAGGGAAATAATTACATATCAATGTGTTAAGTGACTCCCTTTTCTCCTTATGGTCTACCTTTGAGAATGTTTGTACTGAAAGGGGAATCAAAGTCCATGTAATATCTTCTCCAACTTCTGACTCATGAAGTTTCATTAGGAATGGACTGGAAGTTTGCAGAAGTCTTGATGAATCTGTGATTTAGGACGGTCTTTATGCTCATGCATG
>PVJX010028745.1:0-23581 GCA_004027295.1 Dolichotis patagonum | reverse complement strand
CCAAAGAGACAGCCTGAGATGCTGCTTTCTGGGAGCCTTCCTGGGGGTGAAGGGCGGGGCTACGGGCCCAAACAGACCTGGCCCAGATGCTGATCTCCAGGCAGTTCCTTGCGGATGAAGGGCGGGCCTACCAGCCCCAAAGAGTCCCACCGAGATGCAGGTCTGTGCAGACTTTCGATCCAAACAGCCCAAGCCACTCTACGGGTCTGAGAGTTTTGGGTCCCAAAGAGACAGCCTGAGATGCTCCTTTCTGGGAGACTTCCTGGGGGTGAAAGGCCCAAAGTACAATTTCTAACCTAAGGACAGAGGTAGTCCAGGATGATAAACTTGAGTTTTAAATTGGAACTCACTGGGAAATTTCACACATGAATTTTACTGTCATTTTCTAGAGGAGAATACAGTCAAATAGCCAACTTGGTTGAAAGGAAGCTGGGACATATGGCCTGCAGGTGTGAAGCCATATGCATTACTTTAGCTCATTTTCCAGAAGAACTCAGTCTTAAAATTTGGGACTATCTCTTTTACAGAGATCACATTCTTAAGCTGGTTTCAAAATTCACTACAAAATTTTCTTTAACTTTCTTCAAAGTACTTGTAACAGTGTTATTCTATAATATAAACATAAACACTTTCAACCACCTGAAATCATTAGTAAGGGCAACATTATTAACATGTTTGAAAAATGAATTGGTATACTCAAAAGGAAAATAAAACACAGAAGTAGATCATGCATATATAGATCATGCATATATTAAAAATTATACAATAACCACAAACCTTGGTCATGCTGCAGGATTTAGTGAACATTATTTACTCATCATTGAGGTTAGTGAGATAATTTGTCTTGAAGGTTGGTTTTGTATTATCTCTATAATGCACCCTACTTTGCTCTGAACATCACCTCCTCAGATGTTTGCTATATTTTTGCTACTAAAAAAAAGTTTACAAATACAAGATAAATAAGTGGAAAGCAAACTATGTAAAATGTAATAATTTTAGAAGATATCAAAATACATTATTAATTCAAATTAATAAACCAAAATTTTTTTTCAGTCTGCATTCCTTTTATTCCACTCATAGACAAAGAAAATTTGTGCCTATGAGTGGAATATTTCTGACTTACTGGATTCTCTCCAACCTAATGTGTTCTTGAATTCATTTTTTAAAATTTTGCTTCAAGACAGCCTTATTGAACTATCCAAGTTCTGATGGAAAAAAACAATATATGCAGAATGTCAAATATGATTTTTCTCTTTATCCTGAGGTGATCAATTTGCAGCTTTCCTGGCATCTGTTCTACAACAGGAGTTCTGTGCTGGATGCAGTTAATGAGAAATTGTTAAGAAGGAGATTGTTCCAAACCTTCAGAACCTTACATTTTGGTTGGTGAATATAAAGTACGATCTAACACTGTACGTGGTACCATAAATCAGAAATCAATACTTGGTTCATTCCTTCTTTTTAATCCTATATTTAATTAGTCTTTTATATTATAACTTTCCATTTACACAATGACCAGATCATTAAAAATTCCAAAACCATGTCACCTGTCTCACTGACTAGTCTTATCTTTTCCCAATAGTCTCTTGTAGAAAGAGATCCTCTCCACTTGCCTACTTATTTTGGAATACATCTAAGAATATTTAATGATAAATAAATTTTTACATATAGGTAAAACAAAACACAGTTTACGTAATGACTCAGTCTGTATGTTCATAACACCTCTCTGTACTAGTCAATATAACTTCCTCTCAACTGTCTACTTCTTCCATATCTCAGGTGACATATTTATGCTGTGACCCACATAAAAGTCTGATATAATCAGGTTTCCAATATGATTATGTTATTTCTGGTTTAATTTAATTTTTTTAATATTCTTTTAACATTCTTCCACAAAATCTAAAACTCTTTTATATGGTTCTAGAAGTTCTTCTTGATATGGAGATGTCTCACTGTCTGGATTTATCTCTATTTATTACTCTTCTAATGTGCTAAAGGGTACCATTTAAAATCACCCAATAGTTACCCAATTTTAAAAAATGTTATCTTGTCTTTGAACTTCTGGATCTACTGTTTCTTGGGAATACTCACTACTTTCACTTTGCTTTAAATTCTATCTTTTGTTCCATGACTCCAGTTTAAGCACTGAAATATCTCTAAAAAATGCTCTCATAAAACCATCTATTTCTTTTGTTACAATATTAGTAACACTGTCCTTTTATTGCCAACTTATCTGTTCGATTGTCTATGGAAAGTAAAATTCCTTGACTATGGGGCCTGTATTTTTTCCTTTCTATGCTAAGTGCTTAGTAGAATATCTCATGCCTAGAAAATACTTAATAATTACTTGTTGAAAAGAAGTTTATAAACAAGTAATTTATGGTATAGATTAAATGCATTGTGCCCACAGAGAATAAAAGTCAATGTTTGTTAAGCATTTATTGTACACAAGGCATTATGTACAAGCATACCAATATGAGTCATAAATTCCTGTCATTCGAGAACTTTGTTAAGTTTATTAGCTTCTTTTCTTCCCACTTTACATAAACAGCCCCATTTGTTGACGACTTCTTGGGAAACGCTTGAGAGAATCTCAAATTTTAACCCAGGTTTCTCATACTAATATATGGTAGAGTTAATCAAAGATTGCTAGAAAAAATTGGATGGCCCTCCACGAGGATTCATAGCATGGAGGGGGATATAGGAAGTGTTGTTTGAGACAAAAATAACTTAGCAGCTTTGCTGGAGTAAGGTTATCTGAATGGTAGATACAAAATAAGATGTTTGTAGACTGTAAGTAAGGTCAATGTTATGGAATGGACTTTAGAGAAATGAATAATTTCTCTAAAGACTTTGAGACTTTGAATAATTGAGCATTGATCAAGTAGGAAAAAATTTACCCTCATAGATTGGCACATGATAGCAATATAATACATGGTTTTCATGAAAGACCCATAATGAGAATTTTAAAAATATCTAATTTATAGAAATATAAAATGAAAAGGTTTAAATTATAGTGAAAAATTGAGAACACATTAAAACATCAACAATCTCCAATAATGACAGAACATTTCAGAGCCGAATAATTTTAGTCCTTAAAATTTGAATGTTCATGCTGTGGTAAATAACTTTGGCCTTTAATTGTTTTGTACAAAAATGTCAAAAGCTATCACAATGTAGAACTTTGTGAGACTTTTACATTTTGAACAGACAGAGAATTTCAAAATATATTCACAAATGTTGCTGTTCTTATATGTTTGAAATTATTTTAAGAGGGTGCTAACCTTCTAATTGATATTTTCACTGCAGATAGAATAAACAGATATGGACCTTTGCTGAAGCAGAGGAGATTAGGGAAGCATACATGAAAACTTCCACACATTATTGTAGGTTGCAAACCACATTTATTTAGAAATTCAAAGGGGAACTTTCTGGAAGTGATACAGATATCTCAATGTACAACTGACAATGATTTTAATATTTTTAGAATTTTAAAAGAGAAAATTGCATGTTTAACCATTTTTTCTAGGCAACATCACTTAAAATTTATTTTCTTTTTTGAAAATTGAAAAAAGTTTGCTCCAAGAAAAATGAAAATTTTGTAGCTGGCTTTGTAAACAATAGATGATTCATTAAAGATTCAACTGTAAGCTGCACATGGGACATTTTTAAAAGAAATTAGCACTCACTAAAGTAAATTGTGGCAATTTCTTTTAAAAAACACTGCTTAGAATGAGTATTGTAGAGCTCTGGAAATTTTTACTTTGGAACATGCATTTTAATTTAATCCACTGAGAATCTTATTGAGATACGAAGGTAGATCAAAGAGAATAGAGGAGGAAAAAATAAAACAGAGAATGAACAAACAGAAAGAGAAAAGAGGAATAAGGAATAAAGGTAAGAGGAATAAAGACAAAATAAATTTGAAGAGACAGAGAATTGGAAAGAATAGAGAATATATGTGATTCACTGGTCACTCCAGGGCTGCACACCATAATGAGCAAATCTAAAATCTCAGGTTTATCTGAGAAACCTACATTTAGATCTGTGGTGCTCGAAGTGCAGCATCAGCACAGTTCAATATTTTGTTAGGCAAGCAAATTCTTGAAGTTGCCACAGAGCTCCTGGGTGTGGCGTGCACCAATCTGTGCTTCCTCAAGCCCTCTGGAAAGATTAGGATGTCCATTCAGTTTGTGTATCACTTGTATTTCTTGCTCACAACATTGTGGAGGGTATTCACCAGACCACCTTCCATGTGTGGATTTGGACTTGGACCTGAATTATCCTCCAGTTCTACCTGCTTCCACATTTGCAGAGTTGTTCTTAGCTGTACATAGACTTATTGTGCTTTCTAGCAGGAACTTCCTTATCTTTTCGGAAAGGAATTTCCTTGTTCATTCTCCTACTTGGCCAAATCTGAAGTAAGTGATGGAGTGAGCACTCAGCCCTTTTTTTTTTCTTTTTTTCTTTTTTTTTTTTTTTTGGTACCGGGGATTGAACTCATGACCTCACGCCTGCCAGGCAGGCTCTTAAGCCTCTGAGCTAAATCCACAGCCCCACTCAGCCCTTTTCATGGCCATCTCACTTCAGGTGCATGCTTTTGAGGGATATGAATGTTGATAAACACAGACAATTTTCTTTTTATTCAGACAGGCTTATGGTTTATTGGACCATAACATTTCATCCATAAAATGTTCTTTAGATAGTCTGATCAGATCTTTGATTTATAGGCATTTCAACTGTTCTGTGTATTATGAGTTACAGTAAACACACCCAAGTTTCTTTCCCGTGTATAATACTTAAGACTTTTTTAAGGGTGTTTCTGCAAGTTTGCCAATAAACTTTTATTTTCAAGCAGTGGCTTCCTGAAGGCCATCTAATATGTCTAGGTAGAAAAGTCTTAGTATGAATTTTGTTGCTAAGCTGAGGTTTAATGTGAATTTGTTGCTTAAAATCTTTCTTAGTCACACTGCTTAAGGTTTAAAAGAAGTTGATTTTCTAACCTTGTAGTATCTTAGATTTCTAAACTTTGTTTTCTTTCAGTTTTTTTATGTGCACATCACTCACTGTCTGCCTGAGGTTCTTGCTTCTGCCATATGTGTAGGATGCATACTAAACACTTCAAGAATACCCTGCATATTAGAAGAGTCCGTATAACATATCATTCAAAAGCAGTATCTTATTTTCTAACCTCTTCTCCTAGAGCTATAGGTTCATGGTTTCCCAAGTGTGTTAATGCAGGTGACATAATTCCCAAATGTCCTTTTGAGGTATACTATGACTATGATATGTATGGTATACCTACTTCCCATGACTTTTTGATGTATGTATGTATGTATGTATGTATGTATGTATGTATGTGTATGTACTTTTGCTGCCTCAGTCCCGACTTAGGTTATCAAAGCTTCTTACTTTCAGGTACCCCTATCTACACACATTAAACAGTTCACATTATTGTAAAAACAATTCCAGTTTGCTGTAGCTATGCAGAAACTACTTTTGTTTACAAGACAATTTAATGTCTGTATTCACAGAGTTTTTAAGGACAAGGGCACCTTTAAGCTGTGACTGTAGCTACCCTGTCAGCCACATCCTCTTAGTCTTCTTTATTCCACCAGGGACTGGGGAAAGACCACGAAACAGTTAACTATGTATACAGTTGAGATGTCTCCCAAAATTGAAAGCTCCTTATGAGAACAAGGAGAGGAACTTAAGACAGTGTTCATTCAAAATAATAATAAGACCAAAATCTCTTGGTGGATTACTAAGAGAGGAAAGAAGTCCAACATGCCTTGGTTTCTAGGTCTTATATACATGTAGGGTGCAGTAACATGTTTCAAAGGAAATGAGTTCAAAAGAGTTCAAAAAGAAAGTTGATGCCTTGCATTTCTAATGCTTTCTAAAGGTCCCAGTTGAAGTCAAGGTCCAAGGAAGGAGGAGCAACTTGTCAATCAATTTAGTAGCTTAGCCTTAATCTCTTCTTCCTGGGGAGAAAGGTCTTTATCTCCCTTTTTATTGTAACTTTTATCCTCATCTGGTGTGCACTTCTGCATTTCTAAACCTGGCTTAGCTGCTTGAATTAGCACTGTAACCCCAGTGTGCTATTTTATACTATCTGACCCTATCCTTACACTGTTCTGGCACTTTAATCTTCATAACTAAACTAAACTTCTACAAAAAGGATAGAATGACATCAAAGTTTCTATGGAGCCAAATATGGAAGAAGGTTTTTTTCATCTTTACTTACTTTCTTTTGGTCCTTTCTCAGATGGCTGCACTGTACTTGAAAGAAGGCTGAGATGTGTAGTTAAACTCTGTCCAGCAATAAAAGAGAGTTTTGCATTTTTCAAACAAGATCACTCAGGCTCTGCCTCATGAAAGAAAGAAGTGATGTGCAATAGTAAATGTGGAGTGTGGAAGGACAGTTAGGAGGAGGAGGAGGAAGAGGAGGAAGAGAGAAAGTTTCATTTAGTGTTTACAGTCATGGACTAAGATGTGTTGCCCAGCACCCTTACGACTGAGTCCTCAGGAGTCTGTGTAAATTATGCAAATGCACAAGCCAATCATATGCTTGTTTTATAATAAAATTCAGATGTTTGGAGGGTAAGCCCATGATCTCACAGGATGGAAACTATATGCACATACAAACACACCCGTCAACACCCAATAGTGTGTTTTATACTCTGGGAAGCTGAATGATATTTGACACTATATTCTGAATCTCATTATTCAATCCGAAGCATTTTTTTAATGAGAGCTATGGCCCAGTATAACATATTTACTAGTTGTTAATATTTCAACTCATCAAGAAATAAGCTCATTTAATTTTATTTGAACGTAAATTGCTCACAGTAGATCACGTATAACTGTCATTTTCTTAAATGTGTAAAATTAAAAATATTTTCAAAATGGAGAGTTATCCTTTAAGGTTACTTGCCTAAATCTGATTATATTATGCATCTAATAAGATGCAGAACATTTGAATTACTATCACATGTTTCCACAAGCAAATATTTACAAACATAAAGTCCTTACATAGCCTATAGCATTTTTCCTGACTTGACAAGAAAAGCATCAGCCTGATGGCTTTTGTTAAAAAGATAAAGATAGATGAATAAATACATGTGATTAGTTAGCATAATTATACTATTCAAACAACAATTTTTTTCTAGTGAAAGCTTCATCAGGGATCGATGGAGCTCTAAATATGAAGCAAATATTTTTTGGTCAGAAGTACTCCTTAACCACCATGCAAGCAAGGCATTTATATGGATTTTACATATTAATTGTCCTAACTAAAATTTAAAACCACCTAATAGGCCATTTATTTTGCTGTGTAAACAAAAACACATTTCAATATTCCCTGTTTAAATATTAACTACTTCCTAATCAAATGTAGAATGACAAAATGACATTCTTCTGGTAGAATTATAGCATGTAGAAACCTTTATAAAAAAACAAAAAATTTTAATCAGAGAAGGTAAACCCCAGTGATTAGTACTATTTTATGTCTATAATCACACAAGTATGGCCACTGCAGAATCCCTGTACAGTGTGTCTGTTTCAATAAGGATGATTCTTCAACAGATGAAATTTTGCTGATAAAATAACATGGTAGAAACTTTTTGAAGTTCCTTTTTAATACTTCTTTGAAAATTACAAGAAATTTAATCTATCTATCTATTTATCTATCATCTCCACTACTTAGACCTCAAGAAATTCTGCAACAGATATACCTGTACTAAAAATAAGCACTAACCCTAATTTTCAGTTCATAAAGAAGAGAATCCCAGAAAACCAGAAAGTAAGAGGAAAGATGATACAGAAATGAGTACAGCTCCATCAGAAACTCTAGTAACTGTGTTAGCCTCTCATATGCTAAGTGCAAAATGCAAGATTTTGTACCTGTTCTCAAATTAGTCTGGTGTATTGGATTAAATCTAAAAATCATATTAGAATATTAAACTTATCTTTGTAAAATTAGTTACTTGAAAACCTGTAAATATATTCATTGTTGTTTGTAAGTAGGGTCCATGGTTTAATGGAACCATTTTTTTTCATCAAGATGCTATAACTAGACAAGAAGTGATGCATACTGTACTCCAAGCTACTTTGGATGCTGTGGTAGGAAGATATGTTGAGTCCAGGAGTTTGAGACTAGCCTGAGCAACACAATGAGACCTCATCTAAAACAAACAAACAAGCAAACGAACAAATACTGTAACTTCTCACCTTATATATTAAAAATCATTTAAGTCATCACTAGACATGTACAAATTTTATTTATATATCACCAAGTAGTTTATGAACATTTCTTATGAATTTATTTACAAGACTCATATGATCTTTTTATTTTTAGAATGTACGTTTTCAGCACTGATTTTCAATTAGTTGCTTAGTATATATTCTATGGTTTTTTTAACACTATTTTTTCACATGCACTAACAATTCTACCAGTGACGGTAGAAGAAGAGAAGAGCAATGAGACAAATGTCCCACAAGCAGGACAGGCCACTGCTGAGAGAGGAAGGCAGCTCAATAATGTAGCAGTAGCAGTGAAATAAATGGCCACCTGCATTTATACCCTTTCAGATCTGGTCAGCCGGAACTTGATCTGCCAATACTTCCTGGCCATGACTGACAGGTCAAGTCCTGCTGAGTCTCTGTTCTGGATCAGGTTACATACTTGTTTGGCCTCCATTCTGGATCTTCATGATTGAGAGTATATCCTGTTTTCCAGCCAGCTCTTCATGCCCCAAACCTCTGCTTCAGTTCTGCTGTGTCAGTGTGATTAAATAAAATATGTTTTTGATAGATGTTAATTTGTAGAGTCTCTAAAGATATGCATAAATATTATGTTAATTTCTGGGAGAGTAAAAATGGTAAAAGAGGAGCCATGCACAGTGGTGCAGGCCTCTAATCCCATCGATTGGGAGGCTCATGCAGGATAATTCTCTTCTATTGAGACCAGCCTGGGTTACATATTTAGTTCAAGGCCATGGTGACACTTTGTCTCAAAAAAACTCATAAAATTTTTGTTTACTTCAGGCAGGTAAACAAGATTGGAAACTTCATTTGTTTATAGTCATAGACATATATACCCTATTATTCAACAACCTAAAATGATCAATTAAACTGTCATTTGTGATTAAAATATTAAAAATAGTTTCATTATAGGACTAAATAAGCTCTGAGGTGAAAAGTTGGAAACATTTTAAAGTGTTTCAATGATTTGGTACAACTATGAATGGAATGAGAGCTTAAAGATGTCAATTATATTCATTTTTTCAGAAACTATTACCTATTAAGCTATTTATAGATCCTATGCATATTTTTCTCTAATAGTCCTATTTTTTTCCTTTAGCTAAAAAGTAGAGACAAATGTAAATCTACTATATGATTCAGCAACCACATTCCTTAGTATGTCTATAAAAGAAGTAAATTCAGTACATGTAATAGATATCTGCACTCCCAGGATTAGTGCAATGATACAATAGACAAGAAATGGAAACAAACTATATGTCCACTGGTGAAGAGATAAAGAAAGGGTGGTAGATATTCATCATGGAACATGATTCAACCATCAAAAGCAAAGAAATCATAATTTTCCACAGTGTTTACGGTCTGAAGATCATTAAAATTAGTGACATAATCAGGAACAGAAGGACAGATACTACATGATCTTATCTCAAAAAAAAATAAAAAAACAACTAAAAACAAAAGGAAACAAATACTTTCTAAAATAATTTAGGAAAATAAACATATCTGCATTTATTGCATTTAATGATGGTAATTGAAGGGAATATCCATTTTAATGACAATAAAATTCAAAGGAATGGTATTAAGTAGACAACATTTGACCTTTGTCTTTTACTTTATGTTTACTATTTGGTAGTCTTCTATAATACTTATGTCAATGTAACAGAAAATAATTGTTTGTTTAAAATAGTGGTAAAGATAAATTCTAATTTCTTCATTTCAATCATTTTCAGCCAATGATCTATACAGTGACCTTCCTGTGTATTTTTAAGAAATTGAAATGCATGATTATATAATTACAGTAATTCTAAAAAAGATTGAAATGAAAACAAACGGTTTGTGCTTTTACTAAATCAAATTTTTTATTTAGTTTGATAAGAAATCTGAAATTGTAATTTTCCATTGATAATTTTCTCATGTTATAGAAATTTTTTACTAAAATTACTGCATTTAATAGCTTAAGTTAGCCATTAGATCTTTCTAAACAATCAGCCATGAATATAATGAGCATAGAAGGAAAGAGAGATGTGAAATCACAAATTATCTGTTCATGTTCATTGCCCATTTTTTCTGTAAGAGTGTTGTTTATTTGGAAGAGGCCTGAACACACCATTAATCCTTGGATGGTATGGCAAAATAATGAGGCATATAAATCTGGGCTTGAATTCAAATCGCAATTCCCCCATTTGCTACCTGAAAATAATATGGGGCAATTTTCTTAACACTTGGTCACTTTCCCAATTGTAAAACAATGAAATAAAATTATCACCCTTACTTTTTTCAGCAAAGGTAAGTTTCTAATACATAAAAATTGTGCTTAAATTTCCTAATTCATAAAATGAGGGTAATTATCACAATGTCTTTTTATAATGCTATTATGCAATTAAAATTTTAACACAGAAGAGTCAACGTGACTGAATAAAAGAGGGACTATGTTGGAGCTAATTAGAAAAAATCAACTAAAAGTACAGATAATAGGAGGAAAGGTAGTGACATATATCCTGATGTTCAAATCAATCTAAAATAAGAGACTTGTAGATCAAACAAAACAAAGACATAGGACTTCATAAAACAGTGACTTAGCTCACAGAGCTTCAGGTGGCATGCCACGTTCATGCTGAGCAAGACTCACAATATTTTGAAATCTCTAAGAAATGGATGGACTGCAAAACTGTGGCTAGCTCAAGCCAAATAAGAGACTTGGAATGCAAACCCCTTGCTTTTTGTGCTTTCTTCTACACAGAGGATGTGGCAGCCTGGCAGCAAATTTTGCCAGCACTGCTCCCTCCCCAATGGACTGTCAGATTTTCTTTTTTGTCATGTACTCTAATTAACATAAACCTCAATGACAACATATGGGACCACAGCACAGTCAATGCATGATCTTTCCTGATATGTGATCAGTGAGAGGTATGCAGACACATAGTATTTAAATGGTCATGACAGGCACACCATGGGAGAGGAGATTGAATGGACCAAGCAACCTTCTACTTCCTCTGAGATGAAGGCAGAAGCAGAGGGTCAGTAAGTTCAGAGACCACAGCAGTTTACTGGCACATGACACTGGTAAGGATAGCAAAGATAGTGAGTGGAACAGTACAGCCTCTCATGCCCTGCGACCAGTGAGGCTAGCTTTCTTCTGTGGCAGAAGGGATTGAAGTGAGGACAGCCATCTCTGCAACAATGGCAGGAGCAGAGAAGATTCCACAGGACCCCACCAATCCCAATCATGCAATAAGTGGCATGAGAGTACAGATATATGCCAGTGGAAGTGGAATAGAGAAGGCTGGTCTCAGTAGAGAGTGCCAAATCTGTATAAGGGAGAAGTCTTATGGTGTCTCTGTCTGAGGGACACCATAAGCAGCTAAGAAAGAGACATTGTCTTGATTATTTTGCTCTCATTTCTGGAGACAAAATACCTGACCCTCAAAATTAGGAAAGGAAAGGTTTATTTAGCTTACAGTTTGTGGGTGTTTCAGGCCATACTATACTGGCAAAGCAGAGTGTTGTAGCTAAGGGGCAATCATTCATGGCAGCTGTGGCAGATACCAAAAGCCACAAGGGCAAAATGGCAATAGGGCAAAAGGGAGGAGCACACATCCTTCCCTCCCCTATATTGTATACAGTTGACCCATCCCAGGGTGAGTACATCACTCACACCACCAATCCCAGCACTATACAATGAGCCAATCATAAACTCTAGATTCAGCTGCTTTTGAAGAGTCGGCCACTGCCTATGCCTGTATGAGGCTTTGGGGAGACATCCAGACACAAACCATAAAATTCTGCCTTTGGTCCTCCAAACACTCATGCACATCCTTTGTACAAAATAGATTTAGTCCATCTGCAAGAGTTTCCAAAATCCTAACATTCATCATTGCTGAAAAGTACAAGTCCCAAGCCTAGTCTGAGATTTAAGGCAAACTCTTAACTGTGAGGCCATGTACAAATGAAAAGAAAGTCAAACACTTCCAACATTCATTGGCACAAGATAAACATTTCCATTCCAAAAGTTACAAAGAGGGGAATACAAAGCACTGGGTCCAAAGCAAGTAAAAAATCCAGCAAGGCAAACATAAATTCTCATAGTTGCATGTTCAGTATCTCAAACAATCTGCAGTAAGTTGTAAACTCCGAAAACCTTACATGACTTCAGTCCTGTGGTGCTTCTGGTGGTTGTAACTCCCAAGGCATCTCTGTTAGGCCTGCTCTGCTCAATACTTTCAGGTTTCCTTAGATGATCCACATTCCTAGCTCTTCCAAACTTTGGAGTCTCCACTACACATTTGGCTTCAGACTCGCAGCTTCCCTACTTTCATCTCAATGGAAAGCTGTCTGGCTTCCCAGGCCTTCTGAAGTTGGAATGGAAGCCTTTTTAGTCTCAGATCTCTTGCATTCTGTATGTTACAAAAACCAGTGCCAGATGGATGATGCCAAGGTCTTCTGCCAGTTGGAGCAATAGCCAAGCTTTCTTCTCTCTTGGCTGCAGGGATGGAGTGCCTGTGTTGCTGGGCACTCTGAATCTAATTACAAGGAAGAAATTTTTATGCTGTTGTCATTCTGGAATGTGGTACATTCACCAACATTCTGAAATATAGTGTGGCTATCACCATTCTGTAACATGGTGGTCTTCAGGATTTTCCTCAAAGCAAACTATTACGTTTACAATTTTGAGGCTGCAAAGTTTTGAAACTTGCCAATTTTTGTGATGCTTTCAGGTCATCTTTTCTATCTTTGTTCTTCCTGAGCAATTGAGATTTTCTCACCCCAATCTCTGCAGTCTACAGCTTTACTGGGGTTTCTTTTCTAGCCAAACTCACATTTTAAATCATCCTGCTGGCTCTTTGCTCTTGATTTACAGCATAAATCTGGCTAAAATTCCCCAACTATAGCCATGCCACAGTCTCACATTAGACTGTTTTGAAGTTTCTTCTGCCAGATTAATTAGTCTACTACCCTACATCTCAGTCTCAAGCAAAGCAAACTGCAGACAAACTTTATGCTAAGCCATAACACACATCCTCTTGAGTCCAACAACCAATGCAGTACTTCCCAACAGAGACCTCTAAGCCTGGTCTTTACCAACAGAATTTCTATCAGCATTCTGGTCTTCTGAGCTCTAACTGGAATCTCCCATACAGTATAACCTAAGGAGTTCCAGCTCTACTCTTTTTAGGCAACATATTCAAAGCTTTCCAAACTCTTGCCACAAGCATTCCCAAAAGGTCTTGAAGCACATGGTCAGGTATAGTCACAGCAACAACCCCACTTCTCTGGTACCAAATTCTTTTTTAGTTACTTTTCTCTTGCTGCTAAGACAAAATACCTGACATGCAAAATGAAGAAAGGAAAGGTTTATTTATCTTACAGTTTGTGGTAGTTTCAGTCTGTAATCAGCTGACTCCAAGGCAGGGTGGCATGTCACAAGGGTAACAGTTTAAGTCAGCAGAAGACAGAAAAGGAGCAGGAGCAAAAGCAGGGAAGCAAGTTTCTTTTCCTCCTTTATATTGTATGCAAGCTACCTGTCACAGGGCAGGTCTGACATTCATACCACCCATCCCAGAATTAGATAATGAATCAGTTGCAAACTATAGATTCAGCCACCTGTGAAAGTCCCCATGACTACATGAGGGACATTAAGACACTATCTAACATATTCTCTTCATTTAGCTTTCTGTTTTGTTTCCTGTAACTCTTAAATTTCACCCACCACTAAGGGGAAAATCTTCAAATACATGTTCCTGAATCATGTTGGGTTTTGTTATATAACTTTATCTTGCCTTATAGTTAAAGGTACCAAATTAATGGTTACCACAGTTTGTCAGGTTTTATGCTGTCCTTGATGCTACAGCTATTGCTAATTGTACCACTTTAGCCAAGATGTCCTACCTGTTGTTATCAGTTATTCTCCCTTTTAGCACAACACTGTGATCATTGGGAGTGATAACAATCACTATTGTCCACTACCAAAATACTGGTCCTGAGCCAAATAGATAGTAATATCTCATCCTTAATATATTGAGAAGGTAGTGTCTTAGACAGACACAAACACTAAGTACCCTTTCACCTAAAAGATATCTTTGAGAAACAGATATCCCATAGGGAATCCTCTTTACTAGTGATAAACCTATTTATTGTGAAAAACATGCAAGCATAAGTACAAAAATAAAAGACTAAAAAAATGACAAGACCCAGGAACAAAATTCAACCCTAGACCTCCAACTCACCCAAGACAAATTGAGGGGACAAAGAAATAGGGGAAGTCAGAAGTCACTCACCTGAATTTATGTAATGATTGTAGCATAAGTTAAAAAACAAATGCATGAGAAGAAATAATCTTCCAAGCAAAAAGAGAGAAGAAATAATCTTCCAAGCAAAAAGAGAGGCCATAATGGTGGACTTGATGAGCACACCTAGAGTAGATATAGATTCAAAAAATAGAGGAGCATAGGAAAATTATGGAAACCATGAATATCCAACATAGGAAAGAAATGGAATCCACAAAACAGATTCAAACAGATACTCAGGAAATATAAAATTTCACTGAATGTTTACAAAATTAAGTTAATGAAACTGAAAACAGAACATCAGACTTAGGTGATAGCAATCATGAAAAGAAAGATCTCCTAAAAATAGCAAGGGATTATTACAAAATAACCTAATAGCTGCAAATGACACAAACAACAGCATGACAATGATTGGATTTAATTAAAAAGCAGGAATAAGCATAAATGACATAACAAACTTGGTCACAGAAGTACTGGCAGAAAACTTCCCAAGCATGGAAAAATAATTAAACGTACAGATAAGTGAGGTATATAAACATACTTGTAAGTGAAGCAATCATACATGACTAAAGTAAATCTACACCAGGGCATAGAATGGTCAAAATTCCACTAGTTCAGCACAGGAACAGAATATTAAAAGCTTTGAAAGAAAAGAAACATATTACCTGCAAAAGAAAGTCACAACAGACTTCTTAACACAAATCCTTAAGTAAAGAGATTAGAGCAAAATATTTCAAATCCTGAAAGAAAATAACTTTTACCCCAGATTGATGTACCCTGCAAAACTTTCAAAATCAATGGAAAAATATACTTCCATGACTTCCATGAACTGAAGAAATTCATGACCACCAAACCGTCTCTCCAAAATATTCTGAAGACTATTTTAGAAAGTGGTAAAAAAGACTACAATTCTCAAAGTGCCAATAGAAAGAATCCACTAAGGAAGACAAGAAATTAAACTGAGGGGAAATACAGGGAATCAACAACACAAAAATAAAATGACAAGGATAAGTCAACACCTATCAATTATAAACATTCCTGTAAGTATTCTAAACTCATTAATCAGAAGAAAGAGACTGGCATGAATGAAGAAACAAGATCCAATACTATTCTGCATACAAGAGCACATTAAACTCAAAAAGAAATTCAAGACTAAAATCCAAATTTTGGAAAACAATACTTCATGTGACAGGACCCTGTAAAAGAGCAGGGGCAGCTATTTATTTGCAGACAAAGTAAACTTCAAGTGAAGGCTGATCAAAAGAGACAAAGACAGTCACTGTGTACTTGTTAAGGGAAAACCCCAAGATGAAGAGATAACAATCATAAATACATGTGACTAAATAAAAGTGCACCCAACTACATAAAAGAAATGTTAATGTACATAAAAAATCATATAAGCACTAACAGCATTGTATGGGGGGACCTTACTGCTCCCCTGTTATCATGCTGTGTCTTTTTGGATTTTAATATGTGTGATGGTATAAAATTTTTTATGGAAAGTGAGATATTATAGTAGCCATTGTTTATTTTCTATGGTTTGGTTTTTCATGTCCTATAATGCTTTCATTCTTTTGAATGATTTTATACTATTTTGTTATGTTTGATATTATTTTGTGGGAAGATATGGTCAACTATTTCAAAGAAAAGTGACATTATGGTAGCTACTGTTAAAATCCGGTTGTCATGTTGTGAAGTGCTGTGTTGCTTGCATTGTTCTCTTCTGATTTGCTTTGTTCTGTTCTCTTTTGCTTTATTCTCTTTAAAATAAAAAAAGAAAACAATACAATGAATTTATGGATTGAAGATTTGATTCTTTGAAAGATTAAATTAAATTGATAAACCCTTAGCCAAATTTATCAAAAAAGAAAGAAAACACTGAAATTCATGAAATTAAGAATGAAAAATGTACAATCAAAACAGATCATACAGAATTTCAGAAGAACATAAACATCTACTTTGAGAACTTTAACAAGATGGAAAACAGAGAAAAATGGGCAGAGTCCTAGATACATATTAATTACTGAAGTTGAATCAAGAAGATACAAAAATTCTAAGCAACCAATATCAATCAATGAAATCAATAATATAATTAAAAACTTACCCACAAAGAAAAGCTCAGGTCCTGATGTATTCCCTGCTGAATTATGCAAGATACTTAGAGAATAACTACTGTAATAATCCTTAAACACTTTAATGAAATTGAAAGGGAAGCAATACTCTCAAAGTCATTCCTGAAGGCAAGTATTACCTTGATACCATAACCAGAGAAAGAGTCAACCAAAAAAGAAAACTACAGGCCAATTTCCCCAATAGACATGGAAATCCCCAGTAAGACACTGGCAAACAGAATGAAACAAATCATTGAGAAGAATATATACCATAACTGAGTAGGTTTCATCCCAGGGATGGAAAGATAAACTTGAGACATTTATATCTAAGTCAATGTATTTTGAGATCATGCTCTTAAGTGAAATAAATCAAGCAAACATCTATAAATACCACATTGTCTTCCCAGTATGAGAAACCGAAATTGTAAAAAAGAACCAAAATGTATAATAGAGATTATGAAATAGAAAGAAATTTCCCAAAAGGAAAGGGAAATGGGGAAGTGGGTGCAAGCAAGGAAATAGTAATCATTGAGAACAAAAGAATAAGATGGAAACAAAGCTTTCATAAATAAGAAGGGGAATAGAGATTAAAAGAAGGGGAATTGGAAAAAAGGATGAATTGAGATATATCATGTACAGTTACAAATTCTCTTTGATAAATGTGATCATCTAAATGGTAACAATAAATTTAAAAATAATTAAATAAAATTAAAAAGTTTTATAGATGTGATGTTCTCAGAATTTTGCCTGGCATTCAATATCTTGTATATAATTGGGAAATATTAGTTTCACTTTTATCACAATTATATTATTATTATCCCATCAATATATAGTGTACAATAAAGCATTTTAATATTGAATATAAGAAATAATAGGATTTATGATATTTTTCTGGTTTTAATTTTTATGCAATAGTGATAGTTTGTATACAAATATGTGCCAGGATGTCTGCATTTTTATGTGACTGTGTAATTTAAATCTCATTGTAAGTGGATGAGTATATTCTGGAGGGCATCTGTAACTGACAAAATTGGGATGAGGGTACTGCAGAGATTATTTTCCCTTTATAATGGTCTGTGACATGTGTAAGTTCTGCACACATCAAAGGAGAGACTTGATAACTTTATCTAAGTGACAATGCGGGAGCTAAATCTCAATTTTATATACTTCTTTTAAGGTCCCCCTTATTATTCATAGACTGTTCTAGACAGAAGCACAGAGCACTCACAGCAGGGTCTTCGGAGCTGTTCCTGCTGACTTCATCTAACTTCAAGTCATACTCAGGTCTCACTGCCAGGTCTCCTAACTGTCTGAAGCATAGTGAGGCTACTGAATCTATTTCTCTGAAGATTGCTTGTCTTTATTGACTCATTCTTTTCATATTCATTCCTCTATCTTGAGCAACTGAGACAAGGTACTGAAACATGGTAAGAACTTAAAATACTTCTGAATAAATACAGCCTCACCAAGAAGGTTAATCATAATAAATTTTACAAAGTAATTTTTTATTAAGCTCTTTTAATTTTTAATTTTTTTATTTTTTAAAAAGCAAAACAGAAAAGAATATAAATATAAATAATATAGAATTTCAAAAAATAATAGTAGGAAATCAATACTTGTTAAAATATTAAATATTGTTATATTAGAAGTAGTTTCTCATTACAAAATCAAAGTATAAAAAATGAACAATCAAGCAATGACAGCACAACTTATATTTTTTTAAGAACTAACAGAGAATTAATAGCATGGTTATCTATCTTGCACACTTAAACATATGTACAGTTATATGTGTATACCTACAAGTTGTTTTTGCCTTTTGAGCATTTTCTTTCCTTTTCTTTATTACAATCTCTATTGTACATTTTGGATTTTATTATTCTTTGTTTATTATTATTATTATTTATTTTTTACTCTAGAGAGACAATACAATATTTACAAATGTGAATGTGATTTATTTCATTTATGAGGATATCTCAAGAAGCCTCCATTTACCTATGAAAGTCTCCAGATATCCTTCTTTATAGCCAAGTAATATTCCACTGTATAAAAATACCACATATTTTTCATCTGCTGTTGAAGGTAATTTTGGTTGTTTCCAAGATTTAGCTCCTACAAATTGTGCTGCTACAAACATGGGTGCACATACATCACTGTGACATGACATTTTGAATTTTTCTGGGAAAATACCCAGAAGGGGAATAACTAGATTGAATGGAACTTCCAATCCTAGTTTTTTAGGAATCTCCATACTGATTTCCACAGTGGCTGCACAAGTCTACACTCCCACCAACAGTGGAGGAATGTTCCTTTTTCCCCACAGCCTTGCCAACATTTGTTATTGATTGATTTTTTGATTGCAGCCATTCTTTCTGGAAGAAGATGGAATCTCAGTGCTGTTTTAATTTGCATTTATTGAATGATGAGTGATGGTGAACATTTCTTCATGTATTTATTTGCCATTTGTATATCTTCCCCAGAAAAATATGTATTCATGTCAGATGCCCATTTTTGTAATGGGTCTTTAAATTGGGGGGGTTGGATGTTTTTTAATTCTTTATATGCTCCTGATATACGTCTTTTGTCTGAGGGACTACTGGTTAAAATTCTTTCCCCTTCTGTGGGTCTTCTTTTCACTTTGTTGGTGATTTCTTTTGAAGCACAAAAACTTTTTAATAAGATGAGATCCCAGTTGTTGATTATTAGAAACATTTCCTGTTCCATTTCCATTTTGTTTACAAACTCTTTGCCTACCCAATGTCTTCAAGAAATTTATCTTCCTTGACTTGCAGCAGATTTAATGCTTTTGTTTTAATATTTAGATCTTTGATTCAGTTTGACTTTAGTGAATGATAAGTATGGATCTAATGTCAGTCTTCTGCATGTGAAAAGCCAATTTTCCCTGCACTATATATTAAAGAGGTTATCTTTCTTCCAGTGAATATGTTTGTCAAACATAAGGTAGCTGTGTGTCTTTGTAGTTGTGTTTGCATCTTCTAATCTGTACCATTGATCCTCAGTTCTATTTCTTTGCCAGTACCATGCTGACTTTATCACTGTAGCTTTGTAGTATAGTGTCAAACCAGAGATTCAGATGCCTCTTGCTTTGCTTTTGTTGTTCAGAATTGTCTTTGCTATTCTGTTTCTTCTGTTTCCAAATGAATTTTAGTAATGTTTTCTCTCAATCTGTAAGATGCATTAATGGTATTTTGATTAGAATTGCATGAAATCTGTATGACAGTTTTGGGAGTATGGCCATTTTCATAATGTTGGTTCTTCCTAACCAAGTGCTAGGGATGTCTTTCCATTTTCTAATATCCTCTTAAATCTCCTTTCTTAGAGTAGTATAATTTTCAGCATACAGGTCTTTTACATTTTTGGTTAGGTTGATTCCTAAGTATTTCATTTTTTTTGCATGCTAGTGTGAAAGGTGTTATTTCCATAATTTCTCTCTCAGTGAATTTTTTGTTTGTGTATAGCAATGCTATTGATTTTTGAGAACTGACTTTGTATCCAGCCACATTGTTTAGTTTGTTTATTACCTCTATAGTCTTTTGATGGAGTTTTTAGGGTTTTCTATGTAGATTATCTTGTCATCTGCAAATAGCAATAATCTAACTTCTTCCTTTCTTGTATTTATTCCTTTTATTTTTCTACTTTGTATTATTGATTTGGCTAATGTTTCCAAAATATATTGAATAAGAGTGGTGATAGTGGACATCCTTGTCTTGTTCCTGATTTGAGAGTGAAAGCTTTCAGTTTTTGTCCATTTAGTATAATATTGGTTCTTGGTTTGTCATAGATGCCTTTATCAGATTGAGGAAGATACCATCTATTTTAAGCTTCTGTACTGTTTTTTTTTTAATTTTGAACAAGTGTTGGACTTTACCAAAAGCTTTTTCTGCATCTATTTTAATATTGTCTTTTACTCTGTTGATGTGGTACAATACATTTATTGATTTGCATATGTTAAAACATCCCTGCATTCCCAGGATAAATCTCACTTGGTCATGATGTATAAGATTGATGATTTGGAGCATTCTATTTGCTAGTATTTTATTGAGAATCTTTGCATCTATGTTCTTTAGTGAGATTGGCCTATAGTTCTCCTTTTTGGCTGGGTCTTTCTTAGGTTTTGGTATCAGAGCAATACTGGCTTCCTGGAATGAGTTAGAGAGAATTGCTTCCCTCTCAATTTCATTAAAGAGTTTGAGGAGTATTGGCCTTAAATCTTTGCTAAGTTTATTGGAGAGTTAAGCTGTAAACCCATCAGGTTCTGTGCTTTTCTTTGTTGGTAAGTTTTCAATCATGTTTTGAACTTCAGTAGCTGATATTTGGTTATTCAAAATTGTCATATCTTCTTGAGTCAGCTTTGGTAATTCAAACATTTCTAGAAATCTGTCCATTTCCTCTTATTTTCCACCCTATATGAGTAAAGTTTTTCAAAGTAGGTATTCATAATCTTTTGAATTTCTGTAGTATCTGTAGTGTTTCTCTATTTTTAGTCCTTATTGCATGAATTTGAGTATTTTCTTTCTTTTTTCTTGCTAGAGGTTTATCAATTTTGTTTATTCTCTCAGAAAGCCAGTTTTGATTCATTACATTTTTTGTATTTTTTAGTCTCAAATACATTAATTTCTGTTATGATCTTTATAATTTCCTCTCTTCTATGAGGTTTTGGTTTAACCTATTCCTTTTTTGTAGCAGCTTGAGATGTAGCATTAGGTTATTCATTTGTGCTGGTTCTGTTTTCCTGATGTGAAAATTTATTGCTATATATTTCCCTCTTAGGATCACTTTCATTGTATCCTATAGATTTTGGTATGTTGTATCTGCATTTTCATTGAGTTGTAGGTATTGCTTAATTTCTTCTTTATTTTCACATTTAACCTGTTGTTGTTCAAGAGGTTGTTATTTGATTTTCCTGTGTTTACATAGGTTTTACAGTTTCTTTTGCCATTAATTTCCAATTTCAGTGCACTATGGTCAGATAATATGCATGGGATAACTTCAATTCCTTTGCTTTTACTTAAGAACATTCTATATAATGACTAATATATTGTCTATTTTGGAGAATGTTCCATATGTAGCTGAGAAAAATGTATATTCTGATGTGGTTGGGTAGAACACTCTGTAAACACCTAAGTCCATTTGTTCACAGGTTTGATTCAGTTCTGTTATTTCTTTGCAGACTTTTTGTCAAGCTATTCAATCTCTTGGTGACAGTGGGGTATTAAGTTCCCCTATTAAAATTGTATTGTTGCTCGTTTGGGTTTTCATGTCTATTAGTATTTGTCTTATATAGTTGGGTGCTCATCTATTTGGTGCATATAAGTTTCTGATTGTTAGCTCTTCCTCTTGAGTTATTCTCCTGACAAGTGTGCGGTGACCCTCTTTATCTCTTTTGATCATTTTTGGTTTGAAGTTCACATTGTGCAGAAATAGAATAGCTACCCCTGCTTTTCCTTTCACATGCAATATTGTTTTTCATCCTTTAAATTTTAGCCTATGAGTTTCCTTTTAAGTCAAATGTGTCTCCTTTATACAGCATCTTGTTGGATTGTGTTTCTTGGACCATTCTGTCATTCTATTTCTATTAATAGGTGAATCTAGGCCATTTACATTGATGGATATAATTGATATGTAGTGGTTCAACTTTGTCATATTATTTTCCTGCTGTTGGTTTCCTGCTTTTTCCCCTTGTTTAATTGTTTATTTTTGTCTGGTGGTTTGTTTCTCTTGTTGCTCTTGGAATTTTAGTCATTTTTATTTCTTTCTAATATAACTGGCAGTACTCTTTATAGGGTTGGTTTGGTGAATGTAAAATTCTTCAGTTGTTCTTTGTCATGGAAGTATCTTATTTCTCCATTAAATTTCAAAGAAAGATTTTCAGGGTACATCAATCTGGGCTGAAAGTTGTTTTCTTTCAGGGCTTGAAATACTTCACTCCAATCTCATCTTAACTTGAGTATTTGTGCTGAAAAGTCAGCCATGATTCTAATGGACTTTCTTTAAATGGTGAGTTGTGTATGTTTGCTAAAAGATTTTAGTATTCGGTTTTTCTGCTGAATTTCTGGGATTTTAATTATTATATGTCTGGCTATAGATTTGTTTTGCTTATGACTGTTTGGCATTCTATGTGCCTCACTTATCTGTATATCAATTCATTTCCCATATAATGAAAAATTTCTGCTATTACTTCAGTGAATAGATTTCCTATGTCATTTGCCTTAACCCCTGCATCTTCATTGATGCCTATCAATCATATATATTGTTTCTCTTTGCATCTCAAAGCTGTTGAATTTTCATTTAATGCTTTCTTGTTTTTTTTTGTTTTAGATTTTTTTCTTTTTTTTTATTTAAAAGAGAATAAAACAAAAGGGGGCAGTACAGAGCAGATCAGAAGAGGACAACATAGGAAACACAGTACTTTACATTAAGTCAACTTGACATCAACAGTATCTAACACCATATCTCTTACTCTGATATAGTTGAGCATAGTTTCAATTACAATAATATCAAACATAACACAATAGTATAAAGCCATGCATATAGTGAAAGAATTCCAGGGCTTTCTGAACCGAATAACAGAAAATGATCAATGGGTATTATAATATCTCATTTTTGATGAAAAAGAAAAAAAATTTGTTTGAACTATCACACATATTCAAATTCCAGTGAGACACAATGTGGTAGATAGAACCAATGGTAATAGAACAAAAAAAAAGCATGGTAGGACTTCTAAGAAGGATAATATTAAATCAGCAATAGCTGTCATGATGTTTTCTTCAAAACAGCTGTTCATATCATCACATATGATATAGTCAAACAAAACAGGATAACACCATTCCAACTGATGATTTAAAACTTTGAAAGACTTCGAAGCTATGAGATGGGGCCTCATGCTTACCATAAAGTCTTATATAC
>PVJX010028744.1:0-23585 GCA_004027295.1 Dolichotis patagonum | reverse complement strand
AGACACCCTCTACACACTTACTCATCTGACTCTTCAGCTGACCATGGTAAGTCAATCTTGTAATTTCTTATTTGCATATCTCGTGTTATATCCGTTTTCTCTAGTAAAACCCTGACCAATTCAGCTCCTCATAAATGTACATGTCTTAATGTCTTTATTCTCCTTATGGGTTGCACTGGAAGTGATTCAAATTAACTTACTGGAGTTCCAATAACTTTTCCATGGGATTACAAATAAAAACTTCTCAGACCAAGTCGAGGACCAGGAAAGGCTCTCTATACTTTGAACCTTTAATAAACTTACATAAACCATGAGTTTGCAAGATGTAGCTACAACAATCAATTAACAACCAACCCCATAGAAACATCCTTCTAAAAAACACTAACCAACACCAGCATTATTCTAAAAATTAAAATTGCTATAGTTTTGTTTTTGTTTTAGTACCAAGGATTGAGTTCATGACTTTGTGCTTGCCAGACAGGTGCTTGTGCCATTGAGCTATATCTCCAGTCTAAAAACTAACATTGCCTGGAGTGGTGGCACACACCTCTAATCCCAGTTACCTGGAAGGCTGAGGCAAGAGGATCTCAAGTTCTGAGTCCAGGCCAGGTAAGTCAGTGACTTAGAAAGACACTGTGTCTCCAAATAAAAAAGAGCCAAAGATGTAGCTCTGTATAAAGTTGTAAGAGTTCAACCCCAAGTGCCTCAAAAAATAAAAATAAATTATCCTCTACTCCCATATTTAATAATTTATAAACTACTGCAATGACATAACATCCCGTTACCCTATAATAGACAAGCAAATAAATATGACCTAAAATAATTCAAACACTTCCTAGCTTATATGTCAGGATTATTTGTATACTTTTTGAAACAAATGAAGATATTAAATATTGTTTAAGCCTTAGCATTAATATTAATAGGAATTATTCACTTTTTAAAGGTTATCTGACAAATAAACGTACAAGTTAAGTGAAAACTTACATTGTTAAAATCTAGTAATTCAGCCAGGCGTGGTGGCACACTCCTGTAATCCCAGCACTCGGGAGGCTGAGGCAGTGGATCATTGCAAGTTTGAGACCCGCCTGAGCTACAAAGTAAGCCCAAGACCAACCTGAACTGCATAGAGAGACCCTATCTCAAAAGACAAAAAAAAATCTAGTAATTCATTTAAAAATCTTCCTATCGGGGCCAGGAAAATAGCTTAATGGCACAGCACCTGCCTGGCAAATGCAAGGTCCTGAGTTCAATTCCCAGCACCAAAAAAAAAAAAATCTTACTGAAGGTAGCACTGTGGTAGAATGCCTTCCTACTAGGCACAAGGGTTCAATCTCATACACCACAGAAAGCACAATTTAAAATCTGTCATTCTTAAACCCCACAATAAAAATATGCTTCTGGAAATACAGTAAGTGATAATAGGTAGTTTCATTCCACTTCAGAAGGAATCTACACTATGTCCCTCTCAAATAGCATTCAACCAGTGAAACAAATACTAGCAGCTACAGTGAAGTCATATTATAATGAAAATTTTGAAACCTGAGATAGCAATCACTCTTGAAGCAACTTTATTCTTACTGTTTCAAACTTTCCATTCCCCTTCTCGTCTATTTTTCAAACAGACTTTGAAACAAAAATACTGGCCCTTCTCATGAGCCAGTGGCAGCCATGGGCCAAGGAGGAGAAACAAGAAGACAATTCACCCTTCCAGTGAGCCAGTCAGAGCACAGGTGAGAAGGCAAGAGCTGAGCAGAGCACAGTGCACCCCTACACACCCTATCCCCACCTCCATAAGCAACTGGCTGATTCAGAAGAATACAGACTGAGCTGATAGCAACTGAGGTACAAAAATAACTTAATGCTTGTATTGTCTGATTAACTTTGCAGGCCTAAAGCCGGTAGTCTGAGCATCTATTTAGAGGATAACAATACGTAATATAGCAACTATGAGGGATTTTTGTCTTATTTTTGAAATCCAATACTGTTCTGTTTTGTTTTGCTCCATTTTATTGTTTTGTTTCATTTGATGTTTTATTTTGATTGGTTTTATTCTGTTCTGTTTTGTTTTGTTTGATTTTATTATGTCTGATGGTATGGGCAGCAATTTTGAAGATAATGAGACATTATGGTAGCAATTGTTGATTTCCTATTATTCTGTTTTGAAGTCCTGTATCACTTTCACTGCTTTGTTTTGATTGGCTTTATTCTGTTTTATTGTGTTTGGTTTTATTCTCTTTATTTGGTTTTCTCTTTTTTGAGACAAAGTCACTATGCAGTTCAGGCTGGCCTTGAGGTCACTTTGTAATCCATGTTGGTCTCAAACCTGCAATGATCCTCCTGCCTCAGCCTCCAGTGTCAGGATTACAGGCATATGCCACTATATCCAGCTACTACAAATGTTCTTAAACTGCCAACCAACAGGGAAAATAAATGATAGCTGAGATCTTGCTTATGCTTTCTTCTACTAAATTTATTCTTTTCTCAGATTGCTTAACATTAAATAACAACAAGATTCTTTGATTCCACCTCCACTTCTTGTTCCAGCTTTGTCAGTTCTTCATTTGAACTGTTCTCAGCTCTTGTCTTTTCACAAAGAATAACAAACAGTGATAATCTTTTCACTGAAAAGGAGGACTGTGACTTTTTATATCCAACAATAGATGGCTTTAGATTGCCCCTTGGGACACAGAGAAAGGACAAGGGTGCCTGAGACACTCATACCCCAGCTCTCCTGGCATCTTCAGTTTGTAGCTCCTCTAGCCAGGAAAGGGCAGTCTCTCCAGTTACCCTCGGGGAACACACAAATATTTTTCTTTGACTGCCTTAATGTGGATGCATAGCTCTAGCATGTACTGCATAAAGACAGTATTGGAGAATCTTTCCTACACCAAACAATTTAAGGAAAAGGAACATATTAGAGAAATACATTCAATCTAATCCTTGAAAGACAAAGTTTTTCAGGATAATAGACCTGAGACTAAATTTTAGTTATTAACATTTTGTCTTCAGATTGTAGATACAGTTTATTAACGCAAAGAAACCAGGCAAGATTCTTTATATTGGGCCAGTTAAATGCCAGTTATACATTTCATGTAAGTGTTCATAACCAATATGAATTATCTTGATCATATGTTTACGCCAGCCTATTCGCAACAACCAGTCTTCAATAAAATGTCATTTAAGTTCAAATGTGTAACTCATGTAACCAAGAACTTACAATTATTTATTACTAGGGGCATGAAGACACTTACATTATAAATTCATCAGTTTCTAATAATGAGCACAGACAGCAGATGATCCTACACAGTAGGATTACAAGAAACTATAATTCTTGTAAAAATCAAATAGGTTTCAAACCAAGTACAGTGGTACACACTTGCAATCCTACCACTTGGGAGGCTGAAGCAGGAGGACTGCCAAAAATATAAGGTCAGCCTGGACTACACACTAAGTTCAAGACCACCCTGGACTACACAACACGACATTGTGTCAAAAACTAAAACAAACAAAAAAAATGAATTTCAGACTCACTCATATATGATCCTTACAATAAATTGTAATGAACTGCCTCCAAGAAACCAGGCTAAAATATAGAGATAGATCTTTTGCAAATGGGAAAGTGACCATGAGATGGAAGAAGCAGAGGAGGAGAAAGGTAAGGGAAAAAGAGAATTAAGATGTATTATGTACATATATCAACTCCTCACAATAAATGTAATCATTATGTACTGCAAACATGTATGAACAAAAATAAAAATTAAAAAGAAAAACAGAAAAATAAAATGCAGGGGAAAAAAGGAAACCATGTGATATTAAACATTATTTCTGAAATATCTTAAGGTATCACTCTAGCAGTCCTGAAAAGGGTGCTTAAAATCTTAATATACATAAAAGTCACAAAAGGATCTTGTTAGAATATAAATTCTGAGCTGGACATGGTAATCCCAGCACTTGGGAGGCCAAATCAGAATATATATTCTGATTCAGTAGAACTTGGATCTTGAGATTTTGTGGTACAGGGGATCACATTCAGGGTTTCATGCACGCTAGGTAAGCAAGCCCTCTACCACTGAGCCACATCCCCAGCCCTTTTTTTAGAGACAGGATCTCTGCTTCATTACCCAGGCTGACCCAGAACTCACAACCCTCCCAACTCAGACTTTGGAGGTGTGTGCTTGAACCAAAGAGTTCTAATTAAATCCCACCCCATACTGTCTATGTTGCTGCCCCACACATGGCCAACCCAACATCACTGATGGAGGACCTTTTAAGAGTTTTCAATGATAACAAACAGCCCACTGCAGCACATGACTTTACCACCACCGCCTTACATCCTCACTTATATGACACTGGTAAGGATAACTGATAAAACGTCCATTTAAAGATGTTTAAAATTCATTTAGGGCCAGGGATATAGCTCAGCGGTACAGTGCCTGCCTGGCAAATGTAAGGCTGGGAGTTCAAGTCCCAATACCAATTAATTAAATTCATTTAAACTGCATTTTAACATGTTTATGGATTTATAACATTACTTCATTTAAACTTACTACAACATTAGTCTAAGGACGGAACAGTTACTACAATGTTTATGGGATCTGGGCTTGGTGGCACACACCTATACAGCAGTCTCACAGTTGGATGCTGAGGCAAAAAGACCACAAATCTGAGCTCAACCTGGGCTACACAGACCTATCTCAAGATAAGTTTAAAAAAAAATTTAGGAGGATATAGCACAGTGGTACAGTCCTTGCTTAACAAGCTCAAGGCCCTGAGTTTAATCTCCATCACTGCCGGGGGTTTAGCTCAGCAGCCTAAGTGCCTGCTTGGCAAACTCGAGGTCATGAGTTCAATCCCCGGCACCAAAAAATAAATAAATAAATAAAATAATCTCCATCACTGCAAAAATAAATATAAGTAGATAAATAAAATGTTTGAGGTAAAAAGGCTCAAAGGTGAGGGCGCAGAATATAATGACAGAAACCAACTACATAACACTATGTGCCAATGACTAGTTTTAACCACATATATTAACTGATTTAATTTTCAACACTGTGAGGTAGGTACTACTGCAACACTATTTTACACAAGGAAAACTGGGATCAAAAATACATTACTAGGAGCTGGGAATTTAGCTCAGTGGCATAAGCGCCTGTCTGGCAAGCATGAGGCCATGAGTTTGATCCCTGGTACAAAAAAACAAAAAAATAAAAAAACCATTACTTTTTTTTTTTTTTTTTTTTTTTTTAACCATTACTTAAGCTGGGTGTTGTGGGACAACATTTCACTCAAGAGGCTGAGGCAGGAGGATCACTGCTGAGTTCAAGGCCAGCCTGGGCTACAAAATGAGTTCAGGGCCAGCCTGAACTGCATAATTAAGACCCTGTCTCAAAAAGACAAGACAAAACAAAACGTTACTTGAGCTGCACACAGTTTATAAGTGGTAGAGCTAGAAGTTGAAGCCAAACAGTCTGGTGCCAAACTCCATGCTTTTAATCACTGTCACAGTGATAAAATAGTGGGACTATACAGTGTTCAATACACAGTAGAATTAACACAGGATATGGAAATATATGGCTTACTTTTGAGAAGTGTGTGTTATAAAAGTATAAGGTGCTAACAAAAGTAGGCAACAGTCAAGTCAGACACTCTCTTTAGATGGCAAAGCAACAACACTTTAACGTAACAGCCAATTCCATGCCTGTGGTAGACTTGAGGCTATCCTGAATTACACAGCAAGAATTACCTGTCCCAAAAAACAAAACAAAGTGAAAAAGAGCAATAACAGCAATAGCTAATTCCAAGATCAAAAATTTTTTTTCCCCTCAAACTGCAAAGGAGGACACCATTTTAGCGGCAGAACACTTGGTTTCACTTCACAAAATAAGTAGTTTGAGACCAATGTTCCAAGAGCAACTAATGAAAAAGAGTTCTGACATCCAGGCTTATAATACCAATGGCAGACACAGCTGAACTGGCACTAATAAAAACTGCTTCGGTAAAAATACTTTGCACTGAAGAAATGAGTAACTAAAAGTAGAAACTCACAAGAGTCAAAGCATAAAATAACCTGGAATTTGACACTGTAAAGGGACAGAAGTGGCAAAAATAAGCTGCTATTTGCAAACAAAAGATAAAGAAATAAATATAAATCTAAACAATTTTTAGGAGAAGAAAACTAACCATTAAGCTGCATGTCGAAGCACACCCTGTAATTCCAGAATTCTGGGAGGCTGAGACAGGAGGATCTCAAATTCAAGCCCTACCTAGGGACTTAAGGAGACCCTGGGTTCAATCCCCAAAGAGGGTTGAGGACTAATCACCAGAAGATTTTTTTTCTTGTTGTTTCAAAGACAGGGCTTCAAGATGTAGTTCAGGCTGGCCTTGAACTTAGTATGTGGCCCAGCTGGCCTGCATGTGGCAATCCTCCTGCCTCCTGCCTCAGCCTTCTGCGTGCTGGGATTACAAGTGTGTGCCACCAAGCCCAGCTCATCAGAAGGTTTTCTAAGTGATGGAAAACTGTCCAGCTAGTGCAGCTGCAGAAAATGCTGGACTAAACAAATGTACAAGGTCAAGCAAGAAGAGACTGGCAATCACCACTTCAATGAATCCAAATATGCATATGGTTGACCAAGCACAAAATCTGTCTCAGGAAACACAATGAACACACCTATGGAAAATGCAGAAAGGGAAAATGTTAATCCTCAGACATCATCAAATTCACTTGGCCAACATTTTTCAAAACCTACTATGTTTGGCAATATTCTAGATGCTAGGGATGCAGGGATGACTATACCAGACCAAAAATATGCGCTCACAGAAGCTACATTCTAAAGGAAGAGAGTGACAACAAATATATACATAAGAGAACATTGAATAGGCATTATCATAAAAGCCTAGGAGTCCTTCAACACAGACATGTCACATTGTTTATGGGAAATAAATGAACAAAAAAACCAATGCTTCCCTCCCCCTCAGAGGAAGTCCTATAGCCTAAACTATTAACTGTTGCTTATTTTAAGAAATAAAAAACTAAAACAACAAATACATTTAAAATATACCTTAAAGTATATTTTGACTTTTACTTCCAAGAATAGCTGTCAATACGGTTTCCTAGACAGGCAAAGTGAATTGTACTTGCTAAACAGCTCTTGGATAAAAATACTTAATAGTGTAACCATCTTAAAAATAACTAGAGGGCCAGGCGTGGTGGCGCACACCTGTAATCCGGCACTTGGGAGGCTGAAGCAGGAGGAGTTCGAGACCAGCCTGGGCTACCAAGTGAGCTCGAGGACTGCCCAAACTGCATAGAGAGGCCCTGTCTCAAAAAGACAAAAAAAAAAAAAAAAAAAAAATGCTTTCCTTGTAAGCCATAAAATTACAAGTGGAAACCAGGAGTGGGAATGGAAGCCAGGCATGGCACACACCTGTAACTTCAGCTACTCTGGAGACTGAGACAAGAGGATCTTGAGTCAAAAGCCAGCCAGGGATACTCAGCAGGACTCTGCTTCAAAATGAAAAAAAAAAAAAAAAAATGGGGCTGGAGCTGGAGCTCAGCAGGTAGGGTGCCCCTTAGTTCAATCTTCAGTTTGAGGAAGAAAAAAAAAAATCACAAGTAGAAAAAAGTATCATAATTTTAAAAAAAGCAAATCGTGACATCAGCAAAAATGTCAAGGTTTGGTGTTGGTGGGCTTTAAGAATGTCACTGGCTAAGACTCTGGCTCAGTTGTAAATCCTATGCAAGGCTCTGGGTTCAATCACCAGCGTCACCCAAATTAGCAATCTCACACACTATTTCCAAGTCCAGATACTACTCCAGGCTATAACATCTGACTTAGGTTCCTAAAGAATCAACTTCCTAAATACAGGTGTTGGTCACAATAGGTAAGTAGTTTCAGGATAAATAGAGGATATGAAATCTTTCATGCTTTGAAAAAAATTAGTGAAAAGGAACTCACTTTTAATACTTCATTAACACCAATATCTTACCATCTTGTGTCAGCCTAAACACCATTAAGTTCATACTATTCTTACATCTTCAAGACACAAGTTGGTATACATATACATATATATTTAAGTACAGAAGATTCAGTACAGCAGTTAAGTGTGTCAATTTTACATTCCTAAAATGCCACATTAAGGCCAACATGTATTTCAGAAGCTCTAAGTCCACACTATCCAGTGGTCAATAACACCTACACTCTACAGAAAGCCAATGTGACCCTACCACTCCTTTAGGTGATTAACGAGCAACCTGTTCTCTGTACAAATAAGCAACAATGGGAAAGTACTTGCTCCAACATGAACTACCTATGTAACGATGCATTACACAGTTGGACCTCGTTTGCCTCACAATGTTCAGATTTTCTATTCTACTGTACTCTGTAATCAATAAAGGATGCAAAATCTAGGCTGTATCTAACCTTCTGGGAAACAAACACTGAGATTCCAAATGTTTAAAAGATTATTCCATTTTTTTGGTTAAAAGTCCCAAACTTGAGCTGATCATTTATATTATCAGTGGTAGAGTGGGTGCCTAACCTGTATGAGATCACATCACGGATGGGTTTAACCCTTGGCACCACACACAAAAAAAACAAAAATAAAATCCAAAATTCGTCTTTAGTGACAACTATACTAGTAAGCAAAGATTAGACTGATTCTTTTTTTGGACACATCCTTGCGACAGAGAGCACTAGAGTCAAGTTGGTCAGGTTCTCTACATCAAGTAAGTCATAAGAGAGAAGATGAAACAGTCAAGAAGTCATTTTGGACCAAAGAACTGATCTCACAAATAAATTCACTCAAATACACTCAAGGGGACCTTTAAAAAGTTAATCTCTACGCAAGTGGATATGGGTGTTGTCTAATTTCCTGGCACAAACTAATCGTATGACTTTAAACCTTCCTGGCTTTTAGACACCTTGGAAGCGGTCATGCACACAGGCAACAGGATTTCAAACAACCATCTCTGAACGTGTGATGTGTTGTAAAACTGCAGGATAACCCACTGGGTGACTGACTAGGTCTGCGAAATGCTGTTTTGAGTCCCTGGCTTGCAAGAGTTAAAACTCTCGCCCCTTATACTGCGATGACGTAATCTTCAACACTGCATTTCTCTTGGACTTAAAGGGGAGGGTTGAAAAAAAAAAAAGAACAAAGAAAATTTTTCCCAAAAAAGAGGAATTAAGCAAGCGGTCAAACAAAGGTTTCAGAAGGTTCAGTTAGGTAACTCCCTGAAAAAGAAGTTTCAGCTGAATAAGCAGGGAGAGAGTTGGAGAATCAAACGGAAATAGGAGGAACTTAACCCAGGGCAAGAACCGCAGAGACTTGAGCCCCGGGTTCAGACCCACCCAGCGCGCGAGGCGCCAGGCTCAGGGCCTCTGGGGGTCGCGCGGCACAGGCCCTTCACAGTGGCCGGCGCGGTCCCCTCCCCGCATCCACTTCCCCTCCGCTGTTGCAATTCCGCTCCCCTCCCCCGCCCGCCGCAAAATGTCCGCGGCGGCGCCCCGCGAAGCAGGAAGTCGGAGCTGGGGCGCGGTGGCCAGCGCCCAGCCTCCTGGAGCCGCGGCGACCGGCTCCAGCCCTTCCCCGCGCCTACAAGCCCCGACCACCGGCGCCCCGGCTCCGGCCGGCGAAGGGGGAGGGGAGTCGGCGGCGGGATGGGTGTGACCCCTTCCTTCCGCCGATCCCCGGTGACAGCCCGGCCTGGCCGCGCCCTCAGGCCGACACCCCGAGTCCGGACGCGCACGTCTTGCGGGCGTGCACCCCCACGGTTGCCGCCGCGACCCCTCTCCAGGCTTCCCTCAGAACCTGGACCCGCGCTCACCCGCGGGTGCACACGAGCCCGGCGCTTCCCCGCGTTCCGCGCTTCCAATCCCTCAGGATCCCGGAAACGAGGTGTCCTCGAGGACAGAGAGAACTCTGAGACGGCGCAACAGGGACAGAACAGTGGTGCAGCCACTCCCGAGGGGAGCCTCAGGCCCCTCACTCACCTCAGCTTCTCCGCCGGGGCGTTGGCAGCAGTGCACGGGGTCTCCTCGGCGGCCGGACAGGGGCACGCACCTGACGTCAACACGCAAGAGACGTACGGTTGGGTGCCCGCGGAAGTGGGAGGAACGAAGAGAAAGAGGCTGGATCTGGGGCGGGGCGGGACCAACCCGAATCTTCCCTGAAGCCTGGCTAGGCCTGCCTCTCGCGCACGCGTACGTCGGCGCCCCTCGCAGGATGGAGGCTGCGCTCCCTACGTCTATTGCCCTGGTAGTACTTCTAATAATAATATCAACACTAGTATGCGAAGCGCTGTCACAAACATTTATTTTGATGCTTGCAACCTTGTGAAGCAAATATCATCCCTTTTCTGCTTTTCTTGCTGGCGATCACAAGCTACGGAAACACTTCCTGAGGCCCCCAGGCCTGTTCAGTACTCTTGGTATAAGAACTGCATGCGGCTCTTCTTACCTCTGTCTACACTTTAGTGTCACTGGCTGTAGCCACGTGATTTTCTTTTAGCTTAAAAGCTTCCTCCACACAAGACCTTGCATTTAATGTTGTTTCACTTGCCTTCTCTTACCCAGACTTTTGGTTATTAATCCTTACTGCTTTCCTTGGTCAACCTGTATTCACAGCACCTACCTGTTTCTTAGTCTTTCTTAACAGTGTGCAAGCTGCTGCAGAATAGGAATCTTCCCCGTCTTAGTCTCAGGTGCTTCCCAATGTTAGGCAAAAATAATTTATCTTGCTGGACATGGTGGTGCATACCTGTTGTCCCAGCACTTGGGAGGCTGCGGAAGGATGATCTCTGCGAATCTTAGGCTGACCTGATGAGTTCAAGGCCAGCACGGAACCCTGTCTCAAAAACAAGAAAAAGAAAAGAAAAGACCTTAATAGCCAGAAATGATGGCGCATGCCTGTAATCCCAGCGTTTGGGAAAAAAAAAAAAATCCCAGCGTTTGGGAGGGCGAGGCAAGAGGATCGCTGCAAGTTTGAGGTCAACCTGGACTACAAAGTGAGTTCAAGGACAGCCTGAACTGCATAGTGAAACCCTTCTCAAAAAAAGACCAAATAATAATAATAATAATAATAATAAGGGCTTACTAGTTACTACCACGTTATTTGGTCAAGAAAGATACTTCATTCTAATGTACTTGATTTAATAGCCATATATGCTTTTGGGTTTTTTAATTCTATGAGAATAACTACATTTTTAAGTTTGCTATAGGCCTGATACTAACAGCTTTGCATAGAGTAGCAGCTAACTTAATATAACGATTCTCTGAGTTAACAACTATTCCCCTCATTTTGTGAATGCACAGACTGGTGTTTGGAGATATTAAGGGACTTAGCCCAGGTCACCAAGCCAGGAAGTAGCAGAGCTGAGGCACTTAATCCACTTTCTCTTTTAAAGTTTTAAATTGTTTGTGAACATCTTCCCAGGTCATGGAAAGTATCATTTGTAAAGGCCAAATCTGCTGTGTGAACATTACAATATTTACCTAACTCCTACTGTTGGAATTTAGGTTGTTTTGGCTTGTGTAAAATTTTTTTCAGGGCTAGAAATCAACCCCAGGACTTTGCACATACTAGGCAAGGACTGTACCACTGAGCTACTCCCCCTGGCCCAGGTCACTGTTTACATTTCACTATTATAAAAATGCTTAAGTTTAGTTGTTTTCTGTGTTTTGTTTTGTTTTGTTTTGTTTTGCTTTTGGAACCAGGTCTCACTATGCAGTTCAGGCTGGCCTTGAACTCCCAGAAATTCTCCCCCCTCAGGCTCCCAAGTACTGGAATTACAGTTGTGCACTACCATATCAGACCGTAAATTTAATTTTTTCAGTTTGAAAGAAAAATGGTGCATTTCTCCCTTCCCTTCATACCATCTCACAGTCCCATGAATGTCCCTAGAGAATGTATGCCCTTTCCATCAGCAGCAGTATCTTGATGGGGCATCCTCCAATTATTTGGCCTTTCCTACCTTTTTATTCTAAGGACAGGGACTCACTTAGCGCTTTGTTAGTTTAGCCTTCTGTCAGCAGGGCCTTCCCTGGCCTTTTCATGGCCCAAAATCAGAGTGGTTTTACTATTTGACCCTAATCTGCCATGTCCTTGCTGCTCATCAAGGTCCCAGCCCTTGAGCCCTGTCCCTGGCCACAGCTGCTCTTGTAACAGGAGGGGCATCCTGCAGGCACCATTCCAGTGTCATCCTTCCTCTGGCAACTGCACCCCTGTTTCTCCTGGAGCAGCCACTGCGCCCTCCCTCACTGTAGTTCTAGAAGAAGTGACTCCATCTCCTTTGCAGGAAGGGACATGTGACACAGGATTGGCTAATCAGAGCATTATAGAGAGCCCTGTAGCCAACAGGCATATGGACCCAGTGAGATTCTGTCCTGGAACACAGTCAAAACTGTTCAGTTTAAAAATCCATTCAGGGGCCAAGGGTTTAGCACAGCGGTGTAAGTGCCTGCTTGGCAAACACAAGGTCATGAGTTCGATCCTGGGTACAAAAAAAAACGCCATTCACTGAGGACACTGAGTGCTATGTAATCATAGCACTGATGGCAGCCAACTTCCCACTCTGAGGAGAGATACTGGCAAAGAATAAGACCAAGCTGAGTGGGAAAAACCAAGCTGAGAGATGGAGATGTGAAACCAAATACCAGTGTCATTGTGGGATCCCCTGGGCCAGCCTTGCTTCAGTTGTCAATCATAGCAGCCAGCAAGAGTCCCCCTACTGCCCAAGCCAGGCTGAGGAGGCCTCTATCACAAATATAGAGCTCTTGGTGAATCTCTCTGCCACCCTGGTCTCCTGTCTGCCCCTGTGGAGTACTTGTTGGCACCCCCTATGTAGACAGCTTCCAAATCTTTACCTCTTCTATCCCCTATTCCCACCCCCATCTCTAAATGTCAGCATAATCAAAGTCCTTCTGCAGTTCCTGCCTGCTCCATAGGAGCAGCACCTAAACCTGCACTTGGCTGCTCCTGCCCCTTGTAAATCCAGGAGTGCCCAACCTTTTCTGCATCTTAGATCCTATTTCTACAAAATTTGCCCCCAGTTTCTAGGCTTCCTTTAAGAATCTCTACTTAATCTCACCTGGTGCAGCATTCATCTTCCCACATTCCAACTCCCTGCTTCGAAAACCTCAGAGTTTTCTCCTTTGTCTTCAGAATAAAATTGCAAGTCTTTTAGCTAGGTCCTTTTAGCTAGCTAGGTCTTTTTACTGTGTCCTGATATCTGCCACCAACTTGCCACTCCAGTTACTTCCACTTCCCTTCTGGTTCTTCAGAGAAACAGAACCAATAGGATATAGATAAATAGAAAGACAGATAGACAGATAGACAGATAGGTGATAGATAGACCGACAGGAATTGGCTCAAATATGGAGGGTGCAAGTTCTAAGATCTTCAGGGTGAATTAGCATGCTACAGATCCAGGAAAGCCCATGGTGTAATTCCAGTGCAAGTCCTAAGGTCTGACAACTAGGAGAGCTGAGTTTGGCTTATTACAAAGGTTGGCAGTCTTGATATCTAGACAGAATCAATGTTTCCATTTGAATCTGAAGGCTTATATTCTGCCTTACTTGAGAGAGGATTAGTCTTTTTTTTTCTATATAGGTCTTCAACTGATGGATAAAGCCCATCTACACAAGGCAGGGAAATCTGTTTTACTCAGGTTTCTAATTCAAATGCCAATCTTACTTAGAAACACTCTCTTAGACATTCACAATGTGTTTGACCAAGTATCTGGGCATGAGTCAAACTGACACATAAAATTAACCATCATGCCATCTTTCATACATCTTACGCCACAGCTAGCCAAACAGCATTATGCAAGCAGGTGCTATGATTTCTTGCCCCTCTGCCCCTGTTCATGCTGTTCCCCTTACCTGAAACACCTTTCCTGTTCATCTATCCTATCTGTCCCAATCTCATTTCCTGCCATGGACCACACCTTTTGACAACACTGACCTTCTGTCTTTGCCCATCTCTGTACAGGTCTCTGTAGACACAAGAGATTTTCTATCTTCTACACTCCTGTTCTCTCCACTTTCAAAGACTAACCTAGGCCTGAGCCCTAAGGCCTCCTGGACAACTCCAGGCAATCATTCCTATAATACTTGGTACTTAAAGCATATTGTACTGAAATCATTTGTATCTATGTTAACTAAATCATTAGGTTAAGTACAGGCAGAGACCTCATTTTGTATCCTTTTACTTAATTTTCTGGTACTCTGCTAGCCCTCAAAAACATATGATAAGTGAGTTGTAGTTTAGGGCACTTGCTTAGTGTGTGTAAGGATTTGGGTTCCATCTCCACATAAGCTGGGTGCAGTTACACATGCCTATAACTCTGGAAGGTTAAAGCAAGAAGATTGAAAACTGAAGCCCAGCCTGGGCAGCATAGCAATTTAGCAAGACCTTGGATCAAAACAAGAACTGAAGGCTGGGCAGATGCAGCTCTGTCTCTCTGGCTGTCTTTCTCACCTTCCCGGAATTTAGCCTTTGCAGTGCTAACGTCCCTCCTACAGTGCTGGACAGAGAGCACTGGTCTGCTGTCATTTCTTTGTAACACAAAGACAAATAAGACAACCTCAGGATCTTCTTGAAAGAGTGTAAAAATTGTTCAGTATTTTCTTTTTACTAAGACATGTCCCTTCAAATAAGTTCTTCACCCTCATGAAGAATCCCTACAGGAGAATAGGGAAAACCAAATATTTTTGCAGTTCTATTTAACCTTTTTCTTTATTTATTCTTTGTTTGTTTGTTTGTTTTTGGAAACAGGGTCTCACTGTGGAGTTCATGCTGGCCTTGAATTCACTTTGTAGTCTAGGCTGACCTCAAACTCACAGCAATCTTCCTGCCTCAGCCTCTCAAAGGCTAGGCTTACAGGTGTGCACCACCATGCCTGGCTCTTTAACCATATCTACACATGTTTTTAAACAAACAAAACAAACTTGATGAAAAGGAAGTTGCTGCTTTCTAGCCGAGATGAAAGTTTGCTTCTCCGTATTAGTCTAGCACTGAAAGAGGTGATCATCTATACCGTGTAGAGTGCCAAGAGTAGTTACATTTTATGGATACATGTGGAAATTGTTGTTTTATATTTCATATTAAATTGAAAAGGTTATTTCTGAAACACAAGCCATTTTACAGAAAAAGTGTGTGACCGACAATGCACAAACAAGCATGATGCCAACTCTGCTTCCCACTGCCAAAGCGACCCCTGCTTCTTCCAATCCCCAAAAGCATTATGGGAGCCCATCCTCAGGCCCTCAACCTGTTCTTCCATGTTTTCTCAGACATTTTGGGCCTACTGTAAGCTCCCAGCAGCAGGCTTGTTCTGGGGTGCATCATTGTGCCCCTTGAGGTGCTCTTCAGATGCGCTGAATGTTTAAAAACTGGCTGAACGGGACATGCTTCGAACTGCATTCTGTGCCAAATGGCAAAAACTGCACATTCACCACCATCTCTCCCAGGGACCTGTCAAGGATCTCCGTGAAAGAGGCTGTCCTCTGCAGTCTGAAGGCTTGTAATTTACATGAGAAAATCATAATTCAAGACTTTCTGTGTGATTTGTAGCCAACACAACTACAACAAAAAGCAATGAAATGATTATCATAAAAAGCCAGCTACTGACTGCTTCTCTGATGGGGGCTGTAATCTGGAAAGGATGGAGAATAAGGTGCTGGCAATGTTCATGATCTCACTGATGACTCTGTGGGTCTTTATCGTTATTTGTCGTACTTGTTGTGTATTTGTCTTATGTGCTTTCCTCATATGTAACATTTCATAAAGGTCAGTAGTAACTCACACCTGTCATCCTAGCACTCAGAAGGCTAAGGCAGAGGATCACTAGTTCAAGCCTAGCCAGTGCTTCATACCAAGACCCTGTCTCAAAAACCCACTCGAAAATAAATTCATTTATTTATTTTTTATCGGTACCGGGGATGGAACTCACGACCACGCACTTGCAAGGCAGGCGCTTATGCCACTGAGCTAAATCCTCAGCCCTCGAAAACAAATTTAAAAGTGTGAAAATAATTAGATTAAGTTAAAGTAGTTTCCAAAAGACTGGTGTCATTGTGTCCCTCAGTCTATCCCTGCACCCTCCTTCCCCTGACTGCTCAACACCCAGGCATCGCCAGGCCCCCTGCCCTGTGCTAGGATTCCAAATGTGCTTCTGATTTGGCCTGAGACTTTCAAGGGGCTGCAGCTGATGCAGCTACAGAGCACTCCACTCCAACTGAGGGACCTACACCCTCTGCAGTCCTTCCTGCTGTGCCTCCTCCTCTGGTCCTCACATCCTTACCCTTGCTTAGGGACCTGGACCTTCTTGAAGTTAGAGAAAGCAGAGGAACTGACCAAACCTGTTTCCTGTCTTTGCTCTAACTGGCCCAGGCTTGCTCCTTCATCTCAATTACACATCTCAGGTAGAGGTAATCTGGGTCACTGAAAACCCGAAGATATGTGGCTGAGATGGGATGGGGGAAAGAGAAAAGTCTAGAAGTAACCGAGCACATCATCTATCCCCATCCTGCAGAGTTTAGTAAGAATCTGTGGGAACCTGGAACAACGTTCCAACTTGAAAACAATCTGAGACCCACTTTTGTGGGCCAATTGGTTGTAGGTAGGTTATGACCAATATTCAGCACTGAGTATCTCTTGTGCCCAGCACATTGCACGCAGAAAAGACAGATATGTTTCTACGATTACAGAAAATCCAATTATTCACAACAGTTATAGTTAACAGTTACTAAGTTCTTCCTAAGTTCTAAGTATTTATTATGTATGAGCTCACTTGGGGTTCATAAAAACTCTGAAGTACAGAAATTACTAAACAATGGGCCGGGGATTTAGCTCAGTGGCTTAAGTGCTTACCTGGCAAGCGCAAAGTCATGAGTTCGATCCCCGGTACAAAAAAAAAAAAAGAAATTACTAAACAAAAGCCAGGCATGGAGAGGTTGGCAATATTTGCTCATAGTCATGCAACTGGCAGATAGTGGAGCTGGGATTCAAATTCAGAGGTAACCAGAGGTTTTTCCCAAGGAGGTAGGTTAGATCTGGCTGCCCATTCTGGCTGGGCCAGGGAAGGAGATGCCACAGACACAGAAAACAGGACACATAGGGAATGGAGGATTCTCATAGATATAAAGTTGAACACAAGAAGCTAGACACAAAACGATCTCATTTGGTTCACAGAGTGAAAACACTACTCTAGGGCAATAGAAATCACATTAGTTTTTTTATAGAGTTAGTGGCTGGGAGAGGGTATAAGGAAAGTTTCCAGGGTACTTTTGTGTTGTTCTGTTATCCCAGGGTGCAGGGCTGAACATGCCACCGTGCCTGCCTAGTGCATAAATCTGCATCACATGGCTTAACAAATGTATAAGAATTGACATATCTATGTATCTACCTTCCAGAATAAAATGCAAACATTAAAATGCCAGCATGGCTGGGTATGGTGGTGCACTCCTGTAATCCCAGCACTTGGGAGGCTGAGGCAGGAGGATTGTTGCAAGTTCAAGACCAGCCTGGGCTACAAAGTAAGTTCAAGGTCAGCCTGAGCTGCATAGTGAGACCCTATCTCAAAAAAAAAAAAAAGACAAAAAAATAAAATAAAGAGCCACCAAAATGACACATGCCTGTTATCCCATCTATTCAGGAAACTGAGGCAAGATGATTGCAAATTCAAGCCCAGCCTGGGCAACTTAGTGACAGTGAGAACCTGCATCAAAATAAAAAATAAAAAAGAGCTTTGGATTTAGCTCAGTGCAAGTTCTGAGTACTACAAAACAAAACAAAACTAAGGATTGGATGTGTAGAAATTAGAAATGAGAGCCTTGCATGGTGGCTTATGCCTGTAATCCCAGCAATTTGGGAGGCTGAGGCAGGAAGATTACAAACTCAAGCCCAACATGAGCAAGTTAGCAAAACATTATCTTAAAATTTTTTTAAAAAATTAAAAGGGGGCTGAAGGTGTGTTATTGATGTAACCCCTAATGACACAAAAATAAGACTATTGAGCTGGTGCAGGGTCACATACAGAAGAGTCACATACAGCAGTGTTTACTGAGGTTTTGTGTGTGTCAGGTACTAGATGGGTGTATAAACTAAGGCTCCAAAAGGTGGCGAGACTTGTCTGAATAACAGAGCCAGTTAAGTGGTAGAAGTAATCACTGCTAGAAACTTCCTATTTGTGCTCCAAAGCACAAAGTACCACCTCAGCTAAGGGGCGGAGTTTGGGCTCACAGGAAGTGAAGAGGAAGCGCTAGCTGCTTTGGCTGTGCGGGTGGCTTCCTGCCCAGGAGCCACACCTAGGTTCAGAATCACTGTTCTGGACCATCAAGGTTGTTGCTAAGCACTAAAGGGGCCCTTGAACAGTCAGGCAGCAGAGCCTGCCAAGGGCAGTCAACCTCATTTCAAGGCAAGGTCAGGTGACAGCAGGGAAGGCAATACCCACTTGAGTGAAACCTCTTCCCCCTCCTCATCGTCCTTCGTCCTCCTCCGCCTCCCTCCTCCTTCTCTCGACCCCATGCTTTAAGGGGAGAGACATTTTTATTTCTGTACCTGTTCATTCCTTGTTTCCTCCCCAACATAACTTTTTTTCCTTTAGTGTTAGGGATTGAACCTAGGGCCTTCACAGTGAACTACATCCTCAGCCCCTTTTTAAATTTTGAGACAGATTCTCACTAAGTTACTAAGTTGCTCAGGCTGGATTTGAATTTGAGATTTTCCTGCCTCAGCTTCTCAGAATGCTGGGACTACAGGCATACGCCACCAGGCTTGGCTCCCAATATAACATTTAATAGCCAGCCAAGAACTGTATTTATTTGTGTTCACTGGAAACACCTTAAATTAAGAAGCAGTCAGGTGCCTCCCACCAAAGTCAAAGTGTCCTTGAGGACAGACAACATGCAGACTGCATGTTGGATGCCAAGAACATAGAGTCCCTCTTTACAGAGTTCACATGTTCCTGGGGACACAAACTAGATGTGGCACCACAGGGTGGTATTAGAATAGGGCATTTGCCGAATGAACAGGGACAGAGAAAACTAAAGCTAAGATGTTAAAGATGTACACAGGAAGGTTTCAAATGCTAGTTCACAGCAGAAATCGAAGGTCTCCTGAAGGTGACCACATACACAAAAGGTTGGTATGTAGCTGTAGCTCAGTGGCAGAGCCCTGGCCTAGCATGCACGAAGCCCTGGGTACTGGAAAAAGTAAAAAGGGGAAAGAATTCTTAGCTGGGCAGTGAGGTATGTACTTAGAGTCCCAGCCATTCTGGAGGTTAAGATGGGAGGATCACTGGGGGTTTAGCTCAGCGGCCTAAGTGCCTGCTTGGCAAACTTGAGGTCATGAGTTCGATCCCTGGCACAAAAAAAAAAAAAAAAAAAACAAAAATGGGAGGATCACGGAAGTCCAGTAACTTGAGGCCAGCCTGAACATCATGATGAGTGAAATTCCAGCTTAAAAAAAAATGAATAGGAGTAGGCTGGTAGAGACTGGGGGAGGTTAAGAGGATGGGCATTCCGGGCTGAGGGAAAAAGTTCAATAAATGCATGGCAGTGGGTGGAAAGAAAATGCCCAGCAAAATAGTCAAGTCATTGTCAAGGGCCCTCTACACAGCTGGCTACGGAAAGTGACAGCGTGCAGTGCTCCTGGAAAGGCCAGTTGTGCTTGAATTCTCCAGCCACCACCCCCATCATGGGGAACTCCTTGTGGTCCCCATGTCCCTTAGAGCTGGCCTCCTCTTCAGCAGCCACAGCCTGGCACCCACTCACTGCTCAGGGAGTTACTGTCCAACAGATGACATATTCTTTTCCATGGCACCAGCCAGTTGCTAGGAATCTCAGATTACCCATGGCCCCAACACTGGTTTTCATTAGCAGCCGCTTGGTAAAAACGTTTTTCAGTAACATGCAGAAAATTCAGAAATGTAATATAGAAGTATTTTTTTCTCTCACATCACCCTCAGGACTGCAAATTTTTAGAGTTCTTTAGAGTAGGGATCCAGATGGAATCAAAAAATGACAACGCTCTATGTAGTGCCAACTGGCTGCGAAGCCGACACAGGTACCAGCCAGTGGGTGACACAAGGTGGGGGGAATTCTTTACTCCTAATTCCTGCTAGAGCCCTGGCAAACATTGGAGCTCAGCTATTATGACCTTGTGGCAAGGTCACAAGACTAGGCCCAAATAAAATGGAGACGGACTACATACAGCTTCCTCGTTTCCTGGGTTTGCACCCGGTGATAGTCTCACCTATACATTCACATCCTTAGCAAGGAGCTGATACCGCATGTTGTTGGGAGGCGCTGCCTGTTTGAGAACATGGAGGCTGCTGGGTGAGGAGGCATGTGCCTGTAAGGCCAGCACTCAAAAGGCTGAGGCAGGAGGATCTTCGTGAGTTTGGGGCCAGTGTGAACTACATAGCATGATTATGTCTCCAAAAACAACAAAAAGGGCTAAGGATACAGCACAATGCTTCCTAAATTCAATCCCAGTACTGCATAGAAATAAAAAAGAAGAAAAGAAAGGATGGGTGTTAGAATACTTCGTTTTTAATTACATATTAACAATCTCTTTTTTTTCTTTCTTTCTTGCCAGGCAGCGCTTAAACCACTGAACTAAATCCCCGCCCCCTTTTTTTGAGACAAGATCTCCATATGTAGCTCAGGCTGGCTATCTCCTGCCTCAGCCTCCTGAATACTGGGATTACAGCCATGAACTACCACACCTGGAAATACTAGTCACATTTTAAAGACATTTTGGGAAATTGATTTTTTTTTTAAATCTCCCGCTTCTCACATCTCTTACACGGTTGCTATCCTTTTGTTGATTCCTTCCACTTATTTTTCTTGCATTTAGAAAACTTACCAACAATTAGATTCAGTGGGCATGGGCTGAACACTTCCTGATATTCTGTGTCAAGGCAGGGAAAGAGGATGAGACAAACTTGGCAGAGTCCACAGTCCAGCTAGATTCCTCCATCCCAAGTAAGGACTGTACCTTGGCTTCGGGTTATAAGGGAGTCCCACAGGAAGCTGGGTTCATATGGGAACAGGAAGACTGGAGGTCTCAGTGACCCTTTCATCCAGATGACAGAAACATCAAGGGGTTACAGGCAAAGGTGAACCTGTCAAATGTTCTTTTGTCAATTGGCACCAGAGTCATGGTGCTGAGAAGCCTTGTTCTCTAAAATCAGAGACTGTCGTAAATTTTGCTGTTTGGAATCACATCAGTGAGAACGGAACTTCCCACTCTTGTCTGGGAGTTGGAGGCAGATCAGACACAGAGAAGCAGCCTGCATTTCCAGCGCAGCTGCAGAGCTTCAGTGAAGTTGGTATTTTGTTTTTTTAAACACAACTGTCTATTTTAACTTCGTGGTGGCTAAGGAAACAGAACTATGAATCTGATTTTTTAGCCTGAGCCAGATGTTAACCTCTTTACATACAGCTTTGTTGATTTTTGGCCCATCAACACTGTCCCATTCCAATTTTACCTCCACCCCACCCTACCCAAGCCCTAGGCCAATCTTGTTTCTTCCCTCGGGAACACAGTGCAATGTCCTTGGTGTGCTGTTCGCCTCCCTGCAAACTCGACTTTGTTAAATTACAGCTCCTCCAGGTGATCTTTATCAGACTGGCTTCATCATAAAATTCAAACTCTCTCTGTTCCATTCACTCATTGATTTGACAAATGTCTACCCAGGCTGCGGTTTGTTTTAAGTGCTGGGGATGTGGTGATGAGAGAAGAGACAGGTCCTTGGCTCTATAGATTCTGCCTCTAGTGGATGAGATAGAAATAAACAGGTACAGTGATGCTTAACTACTCAGGATGGTATCTGAGAAATGTATCCTTAAGTGATTCTGTCCTTGCTAGAATATCCTACACTCTATTTCTATGTACAAACTAGGGTGGCTGTGATCTCACTAGGCAATGTAATTTGGAGAGGTACTGGGGAAGCAATGTAATCTTATGGGACCACTGTCCCATATGTAGAGAGGCCACTGTTGACCAAAGTTTTATTATGTAGCACATGGTTGTAATTTTATTTTATTTTATTTTATTTAGAGACAAGATCTTACTATGTAGTTTGGACTAGACTTGAACTCACTAAGCAGCCCAGGCTGGCCTCAAATTTGCAGCAATCCTCCTGCCTCAGCACCCTGAGTTCTGGGATTATAGGTGTGCACCACCACCCCCTGCAGTTATAATTTTTAAAAAATACCAATAAGCTATAAAGAGATTAGATGCATGTCTCGGGGGCAGGTTGACAGGGAGTGGTGAAGTGTGCTCTGGAGAAGTTACACTTGATTTGGAATCTGGGTGAAAAGGCCTCAGGGAGAAACAAATGCCTTCACTAAAAGTGGTTATCAGCAAATATGGTGAAGATGAGTTCCTTGGATTTGCAAAACAATAAGGTAGCCAATAGGCTCAGAGCAGAGTGAGCAAAAAGGAAAGTAGGGAAATGGCGGGGGGGGGGATGACAGTTTGAGTATTATCTTGGTAAAATAATCCTACACAGAGCCGCAACATATCATATATGTATGTCATTATATATATATATATATATATATATATATATATATATATCTCCCATATATATGGATTTTGGGGAGTTTCTTGGTGCTGAAGATTTGCACTAAGCTACATTCCCAGTCCCTTTTTATTCATTAATTTATTTATTTTTGGGACAGGCTGTATGTAGTTCAGGCTGACCTTGAACTCTCAGTGATTTTACAGAGGCTTTGGAACCCGAAGTGATAACTCTTCATCTGCAGCAGTTTTCTGAAGCACGCTGGAACTTGGAGGAAACAGCTGGAAGCCCTGGATCTAGTCTACCCTCTCATTTTTCAGGTCGGGAAACCAAAGCTGGGAGAGGAGCTGAAAGGTGGAAGCATGAGGGTAACAGTGACTGGGTAAGCGCTCATCCTCTTGCTTTGGTAGGTAGGGGTAGAGCCAAAGCAAGGATTTCCTTTTTTTTTTTTTTCCTGGTACGGGGGATCGAACTCATAACCTGGAGCTTGCCAAGCAGGAGCTGTGCTGTTGGGCTCATATTCCTGGCCCGGGATTCCTGGTTCTTGAATTACCAGCTGGAATACCTGGCCATCTGGGAGTCAACAGCCCAGCAGGGGCAGTGTCGACAAAGAGTGCATCTTCTCTTCCTCAAAGATGTTGGCTCTCAGCAAAGCAAAGCTGAGGTGTGAGTTGTCTCTCTTAATCCCCAGCCTACTCCATTTGTATAGGCTAGCAAGGAGACAGGGATAAGTCAACCGAGAGCCTTTCCCTATAAGCTAAGCTTCTTCCTCTCAAAGAGCAAAGCAAGCAGACTTCTTAGCATCTCTGTTCTTCCTCTTACTGCCTGTGCCCTGTAACCTGCATGCTCACTCGACCAGATTGGTATGACTTAAAAGTTTTGGTTTTTAATCATCAGGCTACTGAGCAGCCTCGTATGTTGCCAACAGGAAAGACTCGAGGAAGAGGCATACAGGGTGAGGATTTAGGTTCCTATACAAAGTTCATCCCTGGACACATGCCCACTGCTTGGGTAGACTGAGGCGGGGCTTATTTAATAGACCATGCTATGC
>PVJX010028743.1:0-23566 GCA_004027295.1 Dolichotis patagonum | reverse complement strand
ACTTTTATTACAATAAGAAACACATTGCCATTAATCTTTCTCAAAATATCCCCCTCACTTATGAGCACACTTATTATTCCTGCCACTTTCTGAAACATTTCTGGAAGTCCTCTTCCGTGTCTGTATGGAGTGTAATAAGGAACACATGGAATGCTGCTGCTGAGTGATATCCAATAAAAAGAGAAGCTCATGAAAACAATATACTGTGTCCCCAACCTTACGCCCCGGATCTGGCACCATGTGACTTCTGGTTCTTCCCCAAAGTCAAAATGACAATGAAAAATAAATGTTTTGAACCAATTTGGAGCATGAAGGCAGACACGACAGCCCAACTAAAGACATTTACAAAAGAGGACTTCCAGAACTGCTTCAGAGAGTGGCAAGAACCAGGGGATGAGTGTATTTTAAACAAGGAGGAGTTGAGGGAGGATTGATGACAGTGTCTTTTACAGTAATACTTTTTTAAAAATTGAATATTCACTGTATTTTTTGATCACGTAGTATATAGGTCCTTTTTATTCTCACTCATTGCTCAGCAAACTTGATTACTTTAGCTTTGTTCCGGTGCACAGATTTGCCTGGGCTTATTGGGATCTTGCTCAGGAGTGCTGACCTTTCCCTGTGTCTCTAATCGTTTCTTCTCTGGACTGGCTGGCTGTGCTGTAGAACTGTCTTTTTAGCAATGTGAATCCTTTGCCTTGCTGACTCTCTACGCTGTCTTCTGCCCTTCCTGGGCTTCCTGGGCTTCTATTCCCTGGCCAGCTGTGCCTGTGATCCCCAGGTTGTGGTGATCAGACGGCATAAGTTTTTATATCCACTTTCCCAAGAAGAGGAAATTCCTGATTAGGGTCTGAGCTGAAACAGCTCTTCCTGTATTCAAATCTTTCGTGTGTTTTCATTAACTATTCCGGGTCATCACACAAACAGTGGAGGTGGGTAGCACCATCCATTCATTCATGACACATTGACCAAGCATCTATTTATCTTCCAGGCACTGTGCTGAGTGCTGGGGTTGCCATGGTGATCAAGTTAAAACTTGTTCCGGCTTTCATAGTTTAGTGTTTTGGAATGAATCAGACACATGAAAAGGAAATTGCAATACAATTTGATAATGATTCTAAGGCAATAACAAGTGTTTTGAAAGCATGTGAGAAGGGCACTTATTCCAAATTTGAAGGACTAGGGCAGCCATCTGGGTCCTGAAGGATGACTACAAGAAATTAGGCAGTAGAGAGGTTTGTGGTTGTGTAGTTAGAAAAAAGTGTTCTGGAAAGAAGGGTTAGCAAATTTGAAGACCTATAGGCAGACAAAGCATGAAGAGCCTAAGTGGCCATGATTAGTTTAAGATACCTAAGGCAGAGTTTGAAGTCACATGTGAACAGAGAAGAAGCTGGAGACTGAGCAGGGCTGGAGATAGGATGGCTGTCTGTCTTGTAATCTCCTTCTATGCCACATAGACACCAGTTGATTTCACAAGCTTGGGTATTTAGTGGCAGAGGTTGGGGCCGAGAAGTCATATGTGTTGTCTTGCTGCAAGTTGCAGGTGATAAGTGATCTCAGAGAGCTTTGTCTGTACCATCTGGGGGCCCCCAGCAGCCGAGGACCTTTCTCCCTGAGGTAGTGTCCTTTGGGGCTCAAGACATGCTGGGATCTTCCTCCTCCTACTGCTGGTATTTTCTCTTCCCCAAACTGGTGTACTTCATCAATGTCCTCTCCGCTGCTGGTGCCACTTTCACATTCAGGGGTGACATGGGGCCCTGATGCTTGGACCTTCACTGCACCACCAGATACTTGGAGCTGAGCCAGGCCTTTCCTACTCACCAGCCACCCTACAGGTGGGGTGCAGTTGTGGACGTGAGCCTCAGAGACATGAACTCACTTGCCACAAGCCACCAAGCGATAAGTGACAAGGTGGAATTTGGACTTAATCTAATTTTGAAGCCACTACAATCTTGAGTTTAGACACCTCAAATCTTAGCCTATTTTAAATGGTCTATAATAGTATGCAGCTCTGCCCTCATGCTTTGCAATAGCCTCTCATCAACTTCATCAAAGAATCAGCAGCCATTTCTCATGCTGACTAGTACTTTTCAGTTTGCCTCAGAGGAACTGGTGACTGTGCAAACAGCCCTCGGTGTAGCTGAGCAGCCTAAGTGTGATTTGCAGGTGAGATTCCTTGTCTCGCTTCCCAGACTCCCCTGGTCTGCTGTTTTTGATTTACTTTCATTCTTGTTATCTTCTTTCATTACCACTTTAATGTTCAATTTCCATCCTAAGTAAAATAATGGTTTTTGTCGTTGTGCTCTGTCTTGGGTGTTCTCAAACACCAATAAAAGTCCAGTAACAAATCTTGCGGATTTACTGAGAGAGATGGATGTGTTCACCAGTTTAGCCTCCAACTTTGAAAAAGAGTTCTAATAAACCGATCAGCAGGCTCTTACAAGTATCTTTTCATTAAAAGTGGGGGTCTCCTTGCAGCGAGATGGCCCTGGCTCTATACTACTAGTAGTAATCTGGACCCCATTACCAATTACTCTTCTTCCTGCTAGTAAATAGAAAAAGCAAATAGAAAAATTCTTTCTTTTGATTAATAGGCACTTTCTCCAGAATATCACTTTGTACATCAAAGAACACAGAATTATTTCCAGATAACATATTCAAGAAATTTTATAGAAGGAAGGCAATTTATATAGTGGCCATTCTATAATTTGGACTCAATAGATTTGAATGCAAATCATAACTCTATCCTTTACTAGCTATATGAACTAGGCAAAGTCATTTAATCTCTTTGACCCTTAGTTTCCCTTTTTGTAAAGTGATACTATTAGTGCATTGAGTAGTTACAGGATTAGGTTAGCGGGAATTAGTATGACAGCATAAGTTAGCATAGTTCATCCTGGAGATTCTATTATTACTGTATATTATTGTTATTACAAAAGTCATCCACATATCTGTCTTTAGGGCGGTCTACTATATTTTATTTGCTTCTTGGGATTTTCTTTTTTCTGTACAAGTTTCCATTCTTCAAAGGTAAGCTGTGATATTGCTTTTGTATACTTTGGATCTTGTCTTTTGTATGATTTGTGTGATAAAATGAAAGGTTAAAGTAATTTTGGTTGGCCTTTTCCTTTCATTTAGCCTCCTTTTATAAGATGATTATGTTTCTGTTGCAGAATGATGAAGTGGAGTTTGTCCGAACTGGCTATGGGAAGGATATGGTAAAAGTTCTTCATATTCAACGAGATGGAAAATACCATAGCATTAAAGAGGTGGCAACTTCAGTGCAACTTACCCTGAGTTCCAAAAAAGATTACCTACATGGAGATAATTCAGATATCATACCTACAGACACCATCAAGAACACAGTGCATGTCTTGGCAAAGTTCAAAGGGGTATGCTTCGTTTTTCTTAGATGCTGCCTGTCTTGATGCAGAATTTACTATAAGATGGCATGGGCATAAGACTTACTTACTTTAGGTTCCCAGTACCTTTTAACCTACTTAAGCTGTTTTAAAAATTTCTGTTCTATCCTCAAATTCTCAGGCTTGCAGGAAAAGCTTGCTTTTAAAATTTTTTTAAAAACAATTATATTTTTAGACTGCTTTCTTCAGTCTTTCAGGCCAAGAATATTATTGGACAAATTAGAATATTCTTGCTAATTAGGATCATAAGCAAATTAACATTCTGAAAGATTTCAGAATAAAATATAACATGTATGTCATGTATTTCTTTGAGCCCTAGTACTTATTTTTGTGCTAGAATGATATGTATTCGTAGTAGAAAATGCCATTTTCTTTCTTACTACTGCAGAAGAAACTCTTGAGTATAAGACATATTTCTTTTTGTTCTTGATCTGTCCAAATTTTAATGCTTTCCTAACCCTTTCAGCTTTCTTGCCACTTACTGTCCATATGTGGTAGTTAATTGATTTTTCATGAGCTACTTACATCTGATAGAATCTGACTTTTTAATACTGTTTTTTAATTTTTATTTTAAAGGGAGTAAAACACAACAATAAAGCTAAATGAAACCATGATAAGACAATAGTTAACTATGCTCATATTGTTATCCCCTAAATAGTTATTCAGACTACCAGCTTTCGGCTTGAAAAATCAATCAAACAAGAATTTCTTGACTTTTTAGCATTTTGACCTGTTTTGTTAGAGTAGAATTCTGGCTCAATCAAGGTTACAGCTGATTTTTTTTTTGCAAAGAATTATAAAAATGAAAGATATGTAGACTGGAAAATTCATTTTTAAAAACATGAAATCCACATTCATAATGCAGTAAATGAGCAAATTAATTGCAGTGCAATTTCTTCAAGGTCTATTTGTACCTTGAATTTTTCTCTTGTCAATCAGAATGGTCCAACAAACAAACAGGGTTATGGAAAAATAAAGTGCTGTCATCAAAGAAACCCCCAAACCTAGTTGAACATAGGCCTGTACTGTGATATGGAAGAGGACCAGGTCCCATGGTTTGTTTCCTGTTATTTTCAGTTCTGTGTGAGGGACTGAAGAAAAGTGAAGGTATAACTGAATGTCAGAAGCAGTTGAAATTCAGTCATTATAGATAGAGTGATCATATAATTTCTTATTCAAAGCAAGATACTTTTGAGTGTAAAGTAGGATACTATTAATTATTTTGGGACAATTGTGTAAAACAGGACTATGTTGGGGAATCCTGTACAAAGAGTCCACCTGAATTATAGGCAGTCGTTATTAAGTCACAGACTATGCTAGGGCCTCGAAGCATTACCTAGAAATTTTTTTACCTAATTAAGTTTATTAGTACATTTTAGGTATACATAATGATCACATTCATGATAGGGAATTTGTACCTGCACATGATATAACTTGATTCCTTTTTTTTCCCCATTCCCCTACATTCCCTTCAACCCCTCTTCTCCTCTTTATTTACATTTCCATTTTTCCTTCTTTTCTCATCATTTTTAAAATTTAATGTGGAAAATCTGTGAGAAAGTAGGGAGCCACTTTCTGGGAGTGAAGGGCCAGGGATAATCAATAAAAGGACTGCACACAAAGCAAGAATGGTGGCTTGGGGGACTGAGGATTTAGCTCAGTGACAAATCACCTCCCGAGAAAGCACAAGGTCCTGAGTTTGATCTCAGGTACATAAAGTAAAACAAACAAGCAAAAAGGAATGGTTGGATCTTCATTAATATTTTCCTCGGGAAGCTGGGAGGCCCATTTGTAAAGCTCCTGAAGACACCAGAGGGTTATGGTGTGTAAGGTTGTTGATGTAGATTACGATCAAGGTCACTGTGAGCAGAATCTGAGTCTTACTGTGTGCTCATCCACTGATAATCCGTCCTTATAAAACACGTTCCAAAAACAAAAGCAAAAAACCCAGGGTAATCTCACATGGTGATGGCAATCTAAGAACTAAGTTTGGGAGCCCTCATGGAAAACTGGGATGAACTGGGATAAGGATGAATGTATGTTTTGAAATTTTTTCCAGTTGTATACTTCTCTCATTCTGGAGAAAGAGAGAGAGAGGGAGAAAGAGAGAGAGAGAGAGAGAGAAGATGCCTGAGTATTTAAAAATTATTTTTAAGTGGGTAAAATATTTCTGATCACTATTGTTTTGTTTCTTTTACAGATTAAAAGCATAGAAACTTTTGCTTTGAATATATGTCAGTATTTCCTTTCTTCTTTTTGCCATGTCATCCAAGCTAATGTCTGCATTGAGGAAGTCCCTTGGAAGCGTTTTGAAAAGGTTATCTCACTTATGCTCCCAGTTTAATTAAAGAATCAGCTTTATGGCATATGCTGAAATTTTACTGGAGAAAAATTTTCCCCTCCTTTTCAGAATGGAGTTAAACATGTCCATGCCTTTATTCACACTCCCACTGGAACACACTTCTGTGAGGTGGAGCAGATGAGGCGTGGTAAGAAACTACTTTTCATGTTTTGATTCCTCAAAAGCTATTTCAGTTGTTTTCCTCCTAAATGACTCTGTTTATTAACATGGAGAGAACTGCAGAGAGTTTTTCAAGCTTTTAAATCTGAGATGGGTTAATGAACATTGTGCATTTGGATTATATTTTAAAATTTGTCTACTTTTTGCTCAAAAATAAAAAAATGAAACATTTTGTTTTGTCCTGAATTTGAAAGTTGAGCAGGGTAGATCATTTTCATGATCAAATTTTGTGATGAGGCAGGAAAAAAAGCCCCAGGCTGACAAGACCTCAGATTTCTGAAATTTCTGGCCAATATACTTTTGTACAACATCATTATTTTACTAATCTTTATAGGAAATATATACTAAATAGCAATCATTTTTCCTGATATTTTATTTGCATGATAAGCTACTGATACTGTTGTAATTTCTATAAAGTGAATTTCTTTTAAAATAGTAATAACAATTATATAATTCTATTTACCAAGAAATTTAAAAATTAAATGTGAGACATTATTGCAATACAGACCTTATTAAATTACATTAATAATTACATTATTGCCATGCAGATCTTACTGGTAATTAAACTGAGGAAACATTAAAATTTCAAGAGCTTGTCTTCTACTGTTTCTATGAGATTGTTAGTGCAGAATTCAATAATTCATTAAGACTTAGACTAGAAAGCTTTTAAGAACAATAGGATTAAAGATGATAGAAACATCTTTGTCATAACAAAAAGTAAGCCTTAATGATCATTATCAATTGAGACTGTGGATGCTACACAGTTTTCCTTTTTCCTTTCCTCCTGCTTCCTTTATGCCTTTGCTTTATTTTTTTCTCTCTAATTTTCTTTAGTAAGAATTTGACATGACATCTAATAGACATCAGAAATACTGCAACATTCATAAAATATAAGGTTTCTTCTCATTCTGAGTTCTATTGGAAGGTGTCCTTGTTCTCCTTAGAAAGTTTAGTGTGTGAGATATCATTTAATATTTTCTATTTATTACCTGTATTATGTCTATATATAGATAGGGCCTTTTCAGTATTTGACTGGCAGTTATAAAATTATCAGCATATAAAAGAAACTTAATAGTTGTTGTATTAAATTGTAAAGGTGATTTTTATCTTCTAAATGTGTAGTCATGTGATACTACTCTAATATGTTAGTTAAAACAAAATTTCTTTCCCTCTTTTCCTCTTCCTTTCCTTTCTTCCATCTGTGTCCTTCTTTCCTTCCTTTCTTTCTTCCATTTATCTTGCCTTAGATGCGTGACTTTGGAGGAGAAAGAATAATTTCCTCTTGGGCCAGTGTTTTCATACCCAAACTACACTGACTATTCTCATAAAATTAGAAACTCTAAATTAGCTCTAACTGAAAGAGTGTAAGCATATATGTAATTTTATTTTATTTATTTTTTATATATGTAATTTTAAAGTATTCTGATAGTAACATTAAAAAAGCAAAAAGAAATTAGGAAAATAAATTTTAGTAATATATTTCATTTAATCCAGTATATCCAAAATATTTCTTTATATGATAAATGTAAGAAAATACTTTACACTCTTTTAAAAAAGTGAATCTTTGAAATTTTATGTGTATTGTATATTTACAGTACATTTTAAGTCATGCTAGCCATCTTTCATGTGCTCACCAGACTCAGGGCCTAGTAGTGGCTACAGTAGTGATAGCATAGCTCTCAATTGGCTTTTGCTGATGTTCTGGACATTTAGTACCTTCTCCCACTTTCCATTATGTGAAATAATAGCATGAGCTAGAATTAGAGCTCAAGAGAGCTGATTAAAAAAATAAACGCATTTATGAAAAGTACTTGTGTCATTCGCTCACATATTATTCATCAAATAATTAGATTTTGAGGCCTTATGTACCTAAGGGACTATAGATAAAGAGATGAACAAAACCTTCCTAGCAGATAGAGCTCTGTCTCATAGGAAACAGACCTATAACCAGACTCACTGCAATTAGAGGGGCTAAAGACCACAGTGCAGGGATTAAAGGGATGCTAAGGGAACAAATAAGTACAGTCTTCCCAGGGAAGTCTGCAAGGCTTGACAGGGGAGGGGAACATTTCAACTTACTTTTAAAAACTAATTCAGAATATGTTGGGCATAGGCAAGGGTAGGGAGACTGTGACCAAAGGAAAGAGTACACCTGCGGGTAAGATTTATGCAGAAATGGAAGAGGGGAACTAAAATATTTTGAGCCCCTGTATCCTACTGAGAACCATGATGAGAAAGCATTTATTTGATTGTTTAAAGGCAAAAATTTGAAGAATAGGTGCAAACTCAGGGGGCCTGATTCCTAGTATGTAAGAGGTAGAGCTAAGGCTCTACCCCGAAGGACTTCAAGTGCTGCACTAACAAGTTTAATGGAATTCAAAGGCAATTTTGTATGGTGGTTAAACCCAGGGGCCTTGAGGTCAGAAGGAACTGAATGACCTCTCCTACTTTATGGCTTTGTGACTGGGAGCAAATGCAAATTTGGCAAGTGTTAAGTTTATGCCACTAAAGCATTCAGTATCTGCCACGTAGGGACCACTCCTTAATAGTGGCCATGACGAATGCATAGTATGACACCAAAGAGTCACAGGGCTTTCAATGGACAAGTGAATGAGCATGTGTGTGTTTTTATTCTCACAAAATCCTAATCAATGTGTGATGAACAGGCTGGAGACACAGGCAGTAATGAGACAAGTAGAGGCTTGTAGAAATGATGAAGTGATGTGCTCTAAACTATGACAGTAGAATCAGAAGATGGAGGTTGTGGGGAGGTCTTCCGTGAGGCATTTGTGACTTGTGAACAGTAGCTATCTGGCTGATGGGGATGGAAAGTTGGAGGGAAGGAAGAGTTAAAATTGGTCCTGAAGTGAGAGACCTGGGGAACTGACTAAAGAGAATACACACAAAGAATATTTATTTTGAGAGAATTTGCTAAGTTTTTGGAATAGGGGACAGTGATGGATTTGGGGACCATTAACAGATTGATAGTAGGTGAAGACATAGGAAAGGAGAATATTCCAGAAAAACATATGAAGTGAGAAGGGGAAATATGAAGAGAGCTGGGGAATCTTCCTTAGTTTGAGGCTTGGGTAGTTTTAAGAATGTGATGGAAGAGTGGTCAGAGAGATAGAAGAAGGGTGGGAGCAGTGATGTCATGAAAACAGAACAAAAATAGTGTTTAAGAAATGAGAAATGGTTACTGAGGCAAGTAATAAGTCATAACAAATCCTTATGGAGTAGGTTACACAAGAAGTTTCTTCTTTTTATAAAAGGTCAGCCCTTGGGTGTGTGTGTGTGTGTGTGTGTGTATGGGCAGTGTTCTGCTTCATAAAGTTATTCAGAAACCCAGGTTAATGGAAACCTCATATTTTTAATCTTTGCTTAGATTTCCATACCAGATAGTGAGGAGAGGTAAAGGGGGTGGAGGGGAAAAGGAGGGGCAGAACTCCTCAGGCATGAATGCCAGGCCAGAAAACAACCGCAGTGTATTGGAGACAATCACATAGCCACCCCGAACTGTAGGAGAAGCAGCAAGTCTAGCTTGGCACCTGGGAAGAAGAAATAGGCTAAATCTCTGCCACAGGAAGAATAAGAAGTTTGGATTTTAAAAAAAAACAGTAGAAAAGAAACTAGATTTGTCAATTAGACATCATTGATGACTTCCACAAAAATATGTTTAGCAGAGCCACAGTGGTGAAAGTGAAAAAGCCAAGCCCAGGGCTATGATGATCCTACAAAGGGAATAAGCTTCTCTTTACACCCAAGTTCTTTCCAGGAGTTACCAGGAGTTAGTATCAGCTTCAACTCCAATCACCTGGAGGCTGCAGAGTAGGAAAACGAGCCGTTATGATCAGGGTAAAGCTTTTCCTTTCTGCTAAGAGCTTCAGGGCTTCAGGGTACTGAAATCATCATGGCAGTGTTCCCAGAAACTCCAGCTTGTCTCATCTAGAGCCCGGCCCACCTCGGAAATCATGCAGGGCTGGCAGGGATCAGGGTAGGAGAAGAGACATCTGTTGCCTTAAGTGCATGCAGGTATGTGTGTGTCCAGGCATAAGAATGTGTGTATCTTTCAGGTTTGTATACACAAAGATGATATTTATATTCTGTCCCTCTCTGGAAAATAGAGCTATGTGCTCCGTTGGTAGCAAAGTTACTTCTTAATTTTCTTATTACCTAAGATTGAAAAATAGGGGGTTGTGACATGACTCAAAGTTATAATCGTTGTGATAAGAAATGCCTTTGTGCAGGATTAACTGAAGAAAATAATCATTGTGTTACACACACACCACTTCAAATGAAGAAGGCTGTTGCAAACTCCTGAGTAGTGAGTGGTGTCTTTGTTTGGGGCTGGCTAGGATGATGAGAAGTTTTCCCCTTCAAACACATACACCTAATCATACATGCAGCCATTCAACTCCCAAAAGGAACTCTTCCCAGTAGGATATGTGACTGGGTTCCTCCTGATGGGCTGGGCTCATGCCCATTTATTATCTGGATACACAGTTATGCAAAGCTTACTGAAATTCAGGCAGCAGATTGGCCCTGGGGAATTTTCTGAAACTCTCATTACATTATTTCTTCCTTTAGATCTTCCAAAGCTTTACCGCTGACCTGTACTTTCTGGTGTTTCAAAGTCCCCTGGTTCCTTGACTGAACCTTGAAGAAAGACATTTGTTTATCCAAGGGGCTACCCTTAAGCCTGTGACTCCCCAAATCCAGAAAGAACTAGGCTCTCTATGCATAGTGCTGGCTGATGATTCAGGTGTAGCATCAGACCTGTGTCTTCTGAGCTGTTTCTCTCATGTGTCTCTCCTGAGCTAAAGCTGAGCCAAGTCTTGACATCACTGGGATGGCTGAATCACTAATTTGAAATAAGTCATCCCCCAAATCTCTGTACTACTTGAATTAAAATTCATAATTCTTTAGGCATCAAATTTGTCCCATTGTGACACTAATTATAAAAATTCAGCTAGAGCATTGCTAGACAGAGAAATGAAAGATGGCAATACTGTCTTATAGGTTGTGAAAACAAACCCCCACCCTTTTGTGGATGGGAAGGCTGGTGGTTGTTTCAGGAAGGAGGCTAATGAAGTCCAAGTTCAGGAGGCAAAGAGATTGAAAGGGGTGAGAAGCAAGGCAGATGGAACAGCTGAGGTATGGGACCCAGGACAGAGATGGCCACTGCCAGCAAAACCATTCATGTCCCTTTGCTGCCAAGACTAAAGCTCTTCAGTTCCTCTGCAGGAGAATTTCTTGGCAGACACAAGGTCTTCTGAAACCAGCTTGATCATCACCTGGCTGCACAAAAGCCCAGCCAGCTCCCTTTGACCTGAGCGATGCCACCCCTCCCATACGAAATTGCCCAGAGGGAGCTTTTGCTCTCCCTGTGGGGCTAAATGGACTCTCGGAGGCAAATGATATTTAATTGATCTTCACTTTTTTTCTAGCACTTTACAAGTTTGATATTTTCTAGTAGGATGATTTAATATAGTTTTAAATATCCTCCTTTTAGCTATTTGTGTCCTTTTTGGAGGTGTTAAATGTGGAAGCAATTATCCTCCTCATGACAGGATTTTTTTTCTTGGCTCAGTAAAGCTTTGTGCTTTGTGACACCTGATGCGTAGGTAAGAAATTGGGCTTATTTTGCATTAACTCACAGTGAGTTTCTTTCCCTCAGAGAGCTAAAGGGTAGATGTATGCTTCTTGGAGAGATAAACTGCAATCTGTTAAGTGTGTAGGAGGATACTAAGAGCTAGAAAAAAATTATGTTCTAGCAAAAAAAAAAAGTGAAAATCCTTCCTTTTGCATTACTCTATAACCATGGCAAAGCAGGAAAAAAAACCGATTAAGTGATTGCATGGGAAGTAACCTAAAAAAGGGCAGTCTTCTTGGTTGAATTACTTTGTTAGTCTAAATTTGCATCTTTTTTAGAGTGTGTGAGGCATCGTATTTTTAGTTGATGGCCCCATGAATTTGAAAGCCTCAGATTCTTACCAGTGTTCCAAAAGCTGGGAAATTGCCAGCAGAGGAAATAAAATAAGCTCTGTGATTTCATGCAGTGTGTCCAGTGTGTGCCAAAACCTCTTTGAGCATTCAGAATCATTTTTGTTATTGTTGTTCGTGGAATGATGAGAGTATCCAAGTAGATGGTTTGTGCTACACCAAAACTGTGGCAATCGTTAATTGTCTTCAGGAACATGAAATGTTTTCTTCTGTGGGAAACTGATGTGAAAACCCATTAAAAACACAACTGATTTCTCTACTTTCAGACAAGTGAGAAAATAGATGATTTCAAAATGACCAAACAGGACTGACATTCCCTGGAACTCAATAACTCTCACCTCAGGGCTGACTGTGGACAGGATGGTGCAGAAGGAGCTTCCGGAACCCAGTGAACCTCTGGGAAACATTTACAGGTGCTTAGAGTAGGTAGGACAAGTTTAATTATGGCAAAATCGTCATAATGACTTTTACAGAGCATTTCCTGTGTGGCAACCATTCTAAGCCCTTTATGTACATTATCTTAGATATGTGTTAGGTCCAGGGAGCAGGTATGATGTTCTCTCCAATTTGCAGATAAGAAAAATCAAGGTAGAAAGAGTTAAATCATTTCCCCAGGGGAATAGTGCCTACAAAATGGGAGACTGAGGAGACAAGAAGAGCACCAGGATTTGAAGTTAGGGAAATCCAAAACTGTGGATGTAATTACCATGTGACACTAGGTTCAGAAATCCTTCCATCACTAGAGGAGCCTGCGTTTGTCTGGTTTATATAGATGCTGGCAATCAAGACCAGATGAATTGGAAAACATGGAACGGGCGGACTTTACCTTTGGTTCTGTTTCAGCTTTTTATTCCCCTTCAACAGTTCTGCTACTTGTTTTTTACCTGCCAGTTGCAAATTCATGTTTTATTTCTGCAGAGTTTCCCCCCTGCCCCAGGAGGGATTACTGTTGGAGATAGATTATGTTAGTTTAAAAAGTGTAGAGGTAATCTTTGATTTTATTATGAAACATTCAAGGAATAAAGTTTCACAAGGGCCATTTCTGAAAGTGAAGCTTCAATCTGCATTTCAGACCAACAGTGATGGTATTTTCAGGCTGGAGTCTCTCTGTGAGGCCCTCAAAGTACACTGTGGAATGAGAAGCTGCAAACTTCTCGTCTCCTGGAAAAGCCCAGCACAGATATGGAGGAAGAGAGTTAAAGGAAGGAAAAAAACATTGCACAGATGGAGAGTGATCTAAAAAGGGGGCAGAAAAGCACGGAATCTCATAATGTGGTGCTGAATTTAGACTCCACCTCTTCCAGCCCTTAATCATGTGACTATGGGCAGATGAATAAAAAAACACCTGCATAAAAATACCTACTTTCTAGATGTCTGTGGGTTAAGTAAGAGAAAGACTGAAAAAGGCAGCAACCAAGACTACCTGTGGACAGGAAGTTCTCAGGTAATAATACCCTCACCTCTTTCCCTGCCACATTGTATGGAGACGTGGAAGGGACCAAGAAGTGAAAAAGTCCAGACTGATGTAGGTGAACTGTCCAGAAGAGAAAGAGACTAAGCCGTGAGATTCTTATTTCTGGACATGAATCAATCTTGCTGTACTTGTTCATTTAACATCTACCTATTGATTGCTTCTGTAATTTTCTTGGGTTTAAGGCTTAGACTCACTGCATTTAAAATACTGATTTTGTAGAACCATGTCTTTGTGCATTTAGAATCTGGCGAATTCGGCCAACTGAAGGCTTTAAAGCATTGTTGGCATCTTTCTCTTGATCCTTCATGAGCTACAGCTCCCTATGAGAACTACAGAAAGTTAAATAAATATCATTGGCTGTTATGCCACATTATGCATTTTATTTAATTAGAAAATATTTAATCAGCAAGTCTTCCACTAATCCTTGGCTATTGCTATCTCTGGTAGGTGCACATATGTAGCACTGAAAATATCAAAAACTTAATAGATATTATTTAACTAGTTCTGAAACTCGACAGCTCCTATGTGAATTATAGTAGTTAAGCCCACATAGGTGATACAAACTATTGGATTTTTGCATTATACTTGTTTGTAGTACATAATGCTTACATTCCTTGTGTGAAGCTGGTAATGCACATAATACATCTTAATTTTTCTTTTTGTCCCTTGTCTCTTCCCTCCTTTCCTCTTTCCCTCCATCTCTTGATTCCCTTCCTACTTGAAAAAGATCTCCCTACTTTCTTTTTTCTTTTATTTTACCCTTTATTTATGTTTTGAGTTTTTTGTATGGGAGAAAAGATGTTTTATTGAAGCCTAGTTTTAAAGAGGTTCTTTGGATTTTGATTAAGGGTTGTGAATTCCATTCTTGTGCCTTGACCAAAAGCAAGTATATATAAACTTGATGTGAAACCCGACAGTGCTGGCCCTTAATTTTTAGACTAGCGAAGCCAAAGAAGAAGAGGTATTTGTTAGGATCAACTTACAGACAAAGGGTGGTCCTAATAATTCTGCCCTGATACTTTACTGTTGAGCTTTGCCAAGTGCTCCCTAGCTGCGCATACAAATAAGATTATGGTAATGTTTGTTCCTGAGTCGCTCTGGATTTCTTACCATTAAACTGCTAGAGGTACCCACCCAAACTTTTTCACCTCTGCCGGCCTCAAAGGCCATCCTACATGTGCTCAGGACAGAGTTTGAACCCACTGGGGACAATTTCTGCCTCCCTGCTTCACCCTTCTTTTGCTATGTCATTGTCACTTCTTGGAAAAAACACTGCTTTCCCTAGAGTACTATATCCCCAGTTTTGCCAATGTGCCATCTAGTGCTATGTTCTCTTTAGTTTCCACTAAACTACTAGAGCTATGGTGTGAGTGTGTTCTATATGGAAAGAGAGAACCATGCCCTCCCTAACTCTGAGCTCCATCACCCTGAGCTCACACTGCTTGCGCACAAGTATGACGCCTCTTCAAATTATGCTTGCCACTGTTCACCTGATCCATTACCTTATGAGGTGACAGTTGAGATACAAGATGAGCTATCTTATCCCTTCCATTGTTCTCAACTCTCCTCCAGGTACTTATGAACCAGCTTCTGCCCCCAAGTCAAAGTCTTCTCCTTCAGCCCCAAATAAAAGTCTTTATGGATAACAACTTGGGCAGATCCATGCCTGTGAGTCAGCAGACTTATCTTCCCTGTCAAACTATTCATATAGTTTCAGCCAGGCCCAGGCTGTTACCCATTCATGAAGTTGTGCGGTCATAACCACAAGGGCACTGGGACATCATCAAGGCCTAGGAATGACTGCAGTCATTGGCCACTGGAGGTGACAAACATAAAGACTACCACAATAAAGGGATCATGGCATCAGGGAACTGATTTTGAGGAGCTTTTAAACTCATTTCACATGATTTCCAGTTGAATGATAGATAGCTCAAAAGGTATAGGGTAATTTTCTTGCGAAGACACTGCTGTGTGGGACTAAGAGTTATTCATTTTCGTGGACATCAACACGACATGAAAGTTTATTCTTGGACCTTCAGTTTTCTTAAACAGGAGAGGACAGGGACTCAGGAAGACACATTTTCCAGCCAGAAGGAAAAGCTGGGGACTGTGGTGCGCATCTGTAACCCCAGCACCCTGAGAGGCTGAGGTAGGAGGATCACAAGCGTGAGCCTTGCCTGGGCAATTTAGCGACTTAGACTATCTCAGAATTTAAAAAATAAATAAAAATTTTAAAAGGCGGGGAATCTAGTTAAGTACAAGGCCTTGGCTTCAATTCCAATATGTCAAACAACAAAAACAAAACAGACATAAGGAAAGACATAACAGTCTCCTCACTCAGACGTTAGAGGAGACAAGGAGATAGAAAACATGGGCAGAGACCTTGTCCTTTGCATGGCGTGCCATGTTTTAATGGTCAAAATCCTCAATGCCAGGTATTAGTAGGAAGAGAGTGTTTTGCTTATGACCTATCCTTTCTTACCTTTCTATTTAACACAGAACCTCCAGTCATTCATTCTGGAATCAAAGACCTCAAGGTTTTGAAAACAACACAGTCTGGATTTGAAGGATTCATCAAGGACCAGTTCACTACCCTCCCTGAAGTGAAGGACCGGTGCTTTGCTACGCAAGTGTACTGCAAGTGGCGCTATCACCGGAGCAGAGATGTGGATTTTGAAGCTGCTTGGTATGATGAGTGCTAGGACCTAGCCCTGGGATGGGGGAATGTCTGCCTTTTCCCCAAGGTCCCAGAGTTCATGGAATCTTAGATCCCAAAAGGGAAACTTAGAAGTCATTCAACTCCACCTCCCCACTAGTCAGAAATCCCTCTTGTATCTTATGAAATCAATGGTTCTCAAACACGAATACACATCAGAATGACCTGGAAGCTTGTTAAGATGCAGGTCTAAGCCACCCCCAGAGTCTGATTCTGTGGGTGGGTGGGGTCCAGTAATTTGCATTTGTAACCAGCTCCTGAGTGCTGCTGCTATAAGACTTCCAAGACACTGTAAGAAGCACTGGTCAAATGAAATGTATTTCCAGGCTTAATACCTCATAGGGAGGAAGAGATGGCTAACTAGGGTGACCACATCACCTCAGTTTGCCAGGAACTTTCCTGGTTTTAACATTGAAATTCCCATGTTCCAGGAGACCTTTTGATTCCAGGCAAACTGAGACAATTGGTCATACTAAGATAAAAAAAAAAAAATCGTATGTACTTTATAAGTGGCAAATATTTTAAAATGTAAATGTATGATTATTATTATAACATCTTTGACAAGGAATAATTTGGCTTCTGAACTCTTGGAGCTTGCCTTTTGATTAGATATCTTATTTATTCAATGAAGCTCTGATTGCCAGACATTTCTAGCTTATGATAAGCTAGAATCTGCTCCTCCCCTCCGTGTAGCTTCCTTCCACTGGAATAGTTTTTCTCCATTCTTTTTGTTACATGATAGGTTTTTAAATGCTTGGGGAGAATCTCACCTGAGTTCCCTTCTTCTTTTTCTATTTCAAGTTCTCCCCCTGGGCAGCAGGCATCTTCAGTACTTCTGTTGAAGAGTGTGACGTTGAACGTGCCAGAGTTAGGGTGGTGCTCCCAGCTTCCCACTAGAGACAACTCAGACAAGATTGTGTATTTTTGAAACTCAGATTCAGCTCTATGTTGGGGATATTAATACGGTCCTCACTTCAGCTGTATTGAGAATTCAACAACACAGTCATAAAAGGCTTAGCACAGAGTCTGGACATAGTGTAAAATCCCTAAGGTTGAAGGAAACAGCAAGCACTGCTGTCAGAGGGCCAGACTATTGGGATTTCTTTTCATAGGTTTCTCACATGTGGGAGAGTTACCCCAAAATGTCCATTGGGCCCTGGTATCCATCTATGAAGACAGGCTAGTGATATCCAATGTTTGTTGAGTGTATGTCTATGTGTGCATATGAATGTGTGTGTGTGTGTGTGTGTGTGTAGAGAAATGGGAAGTGACTCTTTTTTTTAACGTTATACGATATAATCTCTATTCAAATAATCAATAACATTTATTTTCTGGGAAGCATTAATGTCATTATGTCTTAGCTTTATACTGCATAACTGAAACACCACTTTATGAGAATCTTTAGCTTTCTTTTCTGTGCTTTAGGGACACTGTTCGGGACATTATCTTGGAAAAATTTGCTGGGCCCTGTGACAAAGGCGAGTACTCACCCTCTGTCCAGAAGACCCTCTATGACATACAGGTGCTCTCCCTGAGGCAAGTTCCTGAGGTATGTTTAGTTCCTTGGCATCCTGAAGATTGAGAGAACTTGTGTCTCCTGTCAGCTCTGAGAAACAGTGGAGAGTTAAAATAAGAAAGTGGAAGACACATGAAAAATGACATCTGTTGTTGTTCAAAAGCTTGTTATAGCAAGTGAGAAGAGAGCAAAAAATGGAAAAAATCTGTCCAACCTAAAAGCACAGGCCACTGTTATAGATCTTTAGTTTTGTTGAAAATTCTTTGAGTCTCTTCCACCTGTCTCTGATTTAAAACTTGTATTCAGGACATTTTAATGTATTGATGGAGAGATAATTAGATGGAGGGTCTATGTTTCAGGAGATTCAGAGAGCAAAAGATAGAGTGATTCGATCTATCTGTTTATCCATTTATTTGAAATTATTGGTTATTTTATCTCTCATGGTAGAAAAATGATGCAAAGATAAATTAGAAATGTTCCTTGCAAAGCACTTATCAGTCAGTGAGCAAAAAACAAAATAAAACAAAACAAACCCAAAAAACCAAATAAACAAACAGTGCAACAGATAGATTATTACGGAAATACAGAGGAAGTGTCTAAAGCAGATGGGGCTTAGGGTCAGCCATGTTATCTGGAGGAAGAAGAGCATACATTTATAAGTGCGTGTGTGCCTGTGTGTGTGTTGTCTTTAAGACAGGTAAAGGTAATCTGGGCTTATATTTAAGGGAGATGGATCAGAGTTGGAATGAAGACGAAGGCAGCATAATATAGTCATTGACTGTTAAGAGCCAATCGTACATGAAGCTCTAGGCGACAAAGTCCATGATCCCTAGACTTGAGGTCGAAACCAGTCAAGAGAGCCTTTTTAGGCTACTTACAGAATCTGTACTTCAGCCTGCTCTTAGGAACCACTAAAGAGTATAAGTAGGGTGTGCCATGGCATAATTTGTCCTCTAGGAAGATCACTATGATGACAATGTGATGAGCTAAAAAAAAAAGGACGAAGAACCACAGACAAAGATATTTGATGGTATGCTACCGCAGAAATTTGGCAAGGAGGCTCTGGGCCCAGGTCATGAGCAAAATAGAGAAAAGCACTACCTTCAGACCTGGACAAAAGAAACCTCTTTGATGGTCTAGCACTTTAGAGGATCCTTCAGCCCTTACTTGGGCTTTGCCTCCTTTCACTGAGCGAATTATTGGGGCCAACGCAACTCACTCTTCAGTGGCTCATGCATTCCCCAGAATTTCCTGCCCAACTATCCCTGACAGTACTTCCAGAACCCAGGCAGACCTTTTCTATCTCCAGAGGGCAGATTGTGCTATTGATATGCACAGTCTTAGGCCTAAGAGCAGACAAAGTAGCAGACTTTGCAGGAGGGACTTGACATGCAAGCTGAAATGTTTATCCATGTGAGTCTAAGAGAGGAGATGGGACAGACTGGGGGCTGTAGGCTGAGTCTTCCCATCTTGCCATGTCCTGGCATGACACACCAAGGGTCAGAAAACTGAATTTAAACTGGGTCTTCCACATTGTGATGAAGGTATAGTTGTTGAGGTAGAAGTACAGCATATATCTGACAAAGTTTTTTTTAATAGCTTGACTTGTAGCTTTTAAGCCTTCATACATCTGTTACGTGAATTTCCAACTATACTCTTATTCCGGGACGTGTAAATGTTAGAACAGCATGAAAAAGAAGTTAGAATGTTGAATGGCCAGTTCTTGGAAGCCAGGTGGATGTCAAAGTCCAGGTTCTGGATGCAAGAAGCCCTTACTTTTCTAAAAAAAAAAGTAGATTTTCTACACCAAGGGGAGAGGAGTGAGTATATCATCTGATAATAGGATGAGGTGGAGAGAAAATGTTGGGAGGTAGAGGAACATCAGACAGTACCTCAAAGACAGAGCTGGAATCTGTTCTAGAGGGAGTGGGTAGGAGCAGTGAGAATGTTGGGCTGATAGAGACTCACTGTTGCCCAGTGTGATGCCTACTCTTGTGGCTTCCAGATAGAAGACATTGAAGTCGTCCTGCCAAATATTCACTACTTTAACATAGACATGTCCAAAATGGGACTGATCAACAAAGAAGAGGTAAGAGAACTTTAAAATACCTAAAACATACTTCCGCCGCAGCCTTCTTATGTCTTTTTGTAAACTTGGGAATATAATGTCACTGAAACTCTTAACAGTTACTGCTTTGGGGAATGTTTATAGTTACACTGATTGGAGGTGTGTCAGTGCCTGAGGCTGGAGTACCATAGAAGTGGCTGAATGATTAGAGATGAGGATGGGAACCTGCAGAGAGAAAAACACAAAAGAGGAACAGAGTGTGCCCAAGGAAACAACTCTGAGATCTGCTTGTCGGAAAAGTGCCACGCAAGGTCATGGCTTCATTATTCTATCGGGAGGCAGCGAGGAGAAAAAAAAAGATTCTGTTTTCATGTCCTTTCATCATTTCTATCTTTTGACTAAGTAGCCAATTCAGTAGCATACAATGCACACAGGAAAGCTGAAAGAATGTTTTTGTTTCTAATGGCAAATATACAAAGTGAGATGAAGAAATTCATTTTTTTGAAAGAAAACATTTGTCTTGGAAAATGCCTGGGCCCTGACTTATTTTTAGCTCTAGTGGAAGATTAAACCACTCATTGTGTCTGACTAGGCAGCCTGAAGTCCTGACTGGTGCCTGTGTGGTCAGCTCCTGGGAGATCAGAACTGTTCCTTCCCTATACTTTCAAAATGGTAGAATTTCTCCATTTGATACATCTGAAAACATGAGTTGGGTGAGTTCTTTTAGTATGTGTAGAACAGTGAGGTATGGAAAGGACTATCTACTGGGATGGTTCTGCTGCTATGAAATCTTATTCTTTGGCAGGTAAATGCCAATAAATGACTTTCCAAAAGGTCCTGTGTTTTTTTTTTCTGTCCATGAGAGACATCTTCATTCTTTCTTCTCTCAGTCTTGTATTCATATTTTTTTTTATTTTAAAGATAGTAAAATACAACAAAAGAAAGGCAGAACATAGCCAATCAGAACAATACAGAAAAACTGGTATAGAACTTCAGGATACCAGGATACCAGGAAAATAATAATATCTACCATAGTATATCATCTTATCTTCACAATAGTTGTCCATTCCATCAGGTGTAGCAAAATCAAACCAAAAACAAAACACAATAAAACCAATCGAAACAGAATATTGAATAAAGCAAAACAATTAATCAGAACAAAGCAAAACAGTGAAAACAGTATTGGACTTCAAAGACAAGATAGAAGGAAATCCCCCATATTTGCTGCATTACATACAGGCATCCTCTGGAGAGATGCTCAGACCTCTGGCCCAGGCCCGCATAATCACCCAAACAATAAAAGCATTTAGTTGCTTTATGTAGCTTAGTTGTTATCAACTCAGGTGGTCCTCAGAACTATCCAGTTGCTAAAGGGGTGGGGGAGCGTTGATTCTCAACCCATGTGCCATAGGTTTGTGCTGCTTACAGGAAGGCTGGATCATTGATTTCTTGGTTGGTCCCCCAAGACCCAGCATGGCGCATTTTCGAGAGACACTGGCTTTTCTCTTCCTGGCTTGTGCTGCTTCAGTTTTGTATTCATATTCTCCAGAAGGTCCTGTGTTCTTGGCTAGCTGACCTATGAGCCCTGCAACCTTTGGGCCTGGTACCTTGTTTCTGTTCTGAAAATACTGTTGGTGGACACCAATGGGCTTTGTACCCCCGTCAGTTGCAGGTGGACATGGACAAGTGACATTGGAAAGCAAAGGTTATGCTGGAGTGTCTGATAGAGGTGACCTGAGTTCTGAATTGCAGAGAGGGACACACTGTGTCCCACGCATCTTTCATTCAGCTGAAAGGAGAGGCAGCTCTACCTCAGAGCAAGGAAAAGATGGTCATGTCCAGAGTTTCATTAATTAGGTTGTACAAAGCCTTTTTACAATGATTGCTTGCTAAGGGACAGGACAGGTACCTAAAACTAATCCTAGCCATGTCCATCAGAGGCAGGACAAATGAGCTCCAGAGACAATCGGCATCAGGTGTCACGACTAGATACTGCTTAGCTCAGTATCCCAGAAAGAGAGAAGGGGGTATCTTTGGGGGCCCTTGAGCTTCAGGCTTGCACCTATCTTTTCAAGGGCACGTCTGTGGGCTGAGACCAAGCATCCCTTCCTCTAAGGTGCCAGGCTCGCAGCTCCCTCCTAAGTCCCTGCTGGGGTCCTGGAGGCAGGAAGCCCTGAGCTCTGCATGAAGGCCCCCAAGTGGCTGAACATGCCATTCCTACACCTTGGGGTTCCCTGGACTCACACTTGGACCCTTGCCCAGGTGTGTACAAAGTAAAGTCACCCTATGAGAAACAGGAAGTAGAGATACACTAATGATAGCAAACAAGTGACAAATGACAGGGTGGGAACACAGAAAAGCTCTGAAAGCACTGATGTCTGGAGTCGCTCAGTGTTGCACTAACAGCCCTTGGACCTCAGACGCTTCTGAGGGCATGGCTGTGTGATAGCATTGGACAATGATTGATGTCCAAAATGAGTCATCGAGAAAAGGTCACATTGTACTCACTGTACTCTATTTGAAAAACAGGGATATGGAATGCATTTTAGAAACATTTATAATTTTAAAAAACTTCTCAGTTTTCAAGAAAATCAATGTATCTTTCAACTATTGCCAGAAAAATAAAGCATTAACATGACTGGAGTAACTTTACTGTAGGGCATATGCATTTTGCTGTTTTTTGTTTTTGCTGTTGTTTTAATACTGATTCATAGGAAGGAGAGGACTGTTTTAATGTCTCCAAAGTTACTGTGTGTTTTTTCTGCAGGTCTTGCTGCCATTAGACAATCCATATGGCAAAATTACTGGTACAGTCAAGAGGAAGCTGTCTTCAAAGCTGTGACATTATGACCACCAATAACAGTCCATGTTAGCTGAGGAATTCCTTAAGGCATTTGTGATGCTTGAAATTATAACCAGTAATATCAAATTTTCAACCCAGGATATTAATTTACAATATACATTTTCTTCTCCATGAAATAATTTATTTCTTTATACCTAACTCAACAAAAGGCATCATGCAGGTTATCTTGTTAGTAATTATAATGTTTTGTGAATATAGTTTATTTTAAAGATGCTGAATAATATTAGAACAATCATAAAACAATATTTCTTTTTGATGGTTTTGTGCATTCCTATGTTAGAGAAGATATTTAAACAATTTATTAAGAAAATGATCATGTATTTAATCGAGGTGTCACATCAATTAATCACAAGTATAAAAAAACCACTATTGGTTTCATTTTACTGATGCTTCTGGGTAATGCAGAAAATGTAATAAAACTATACTGAAAAATTTCATCATTGTGACTTTGATTGTTTGAATATTTGAATTTTAAAAAATTCTGTAGCTATGTGTCATTGGTAGTTTATTTCTAGTCTGATACCACTATCTGATTTTATGTATTGATTTTGATGGCTTTACAATATTTATAGAATATATAATACACCTTGGGGTGTTCAGATCAGTAGATTGTTTTTCTTCTAATAACACATGCTTTTGGCACAAAGAGCCACATTTAATAAATGTGAAATCAATGCACAGATAGATGAATATACCTATAAAAAGGATTATATAAGTGAAAATATGAATTCAATGTAGGGATAGGTGAATACATATTTTAAAAGACAGCACATGTATGAAAATACCAGCAAGGATGATTTCTGGATGACAAGGCTGTGAGTTACTTTTCACCACATACTTTCAGAGTCTTCTAGTATGAATATGTATTGCTTTCATGATCAGAGAAATATTTGCCTTAGCTACTTTCTCATTACTGAGGCAAGGACACGATATCCACAACCCTAAGGAGTTGTTGTCTCACAGTCTGTAGAGGTTTCAGTCTA
>PVJX010028742.1:0-23592 GCA_004027295.1 Dolichotis patagonum | reverse complement strand
AGGAAAACTTTGAGTCATGCTCTTGCTCTGTAGACTGGCTATGGTTTCAAAGGTCTTTAATATAGGGATCTGAAGCACTTTCTCATTTGGTCTTTACATTTTCTTACCTTGTACCTTGATTTCTTCTCTGTAAAGAGTCTAGGCATGAGAAACTATCTAATTTTTCAATCAGAAATTTCAGAATGTCCTTATTTCCACTGCATTCTGCTTGCAAAGGAACAACTCCTTCAGTCATTCTTTCTTAATAACTCTTTTTCAAAGTTAAAAGAAGCCATTTGGCACTTTAGTGTTCTCATTACCAGCCCAAATTATTAGTTGTTGTTGTTTTTCTTTTCTTTTTTCTTTATTTATTTTATTTTAAAGATAGTAAAATACAACAGAACAAGATAGAACAAAGCCAATCAAGACAATGCAATGAAATTGATACAGAACTTCAGAGCAGAATACCAGGATAACAGTAATAGCTACCATAGCATATCTTGTTATCGTCACAACAGCAGTCCATTTCATCATGCATAGCAAAATCAAACCAAAAATAAAACACTATAAAACCAATCAAAACAGAATATTGAATAGAGCAAAACAATTAATCATAACGAAGCGAAACAGCGAAAACAATATTGGCCTTGAAAGACAAGATAGAAGAAAACCCCCATGCATACTGTTTGTCATCCTCCCAAAAGATGCTCAGACCTCCGGCCCCAGGTCATCATAATCCACCTAACAATACAAGCATTTAGTTGCTTTATGTTCCTTAGTTGCTGGCTGACCTCTGGCTGACCTCAAAACCATCTGGCTGCTAACTGGGAGGAGGCCACGGGACATTTGATTCTCAGCCCACCGCTTACGAGGAAGGATGGTTCATTGCTTTCTTGGTTGGTCCCCCCAGTTCTAGCATGGCTGATTCTTGGGAGACACTGACTTATTCTCTCCCTGGGTTGGTCTCCTTTTTTTTTTTTCCTAAATCACAGCAGGAGACAGTGTCCCTTTTTTCCGCTAAAATATTAAACCAGCCGCCCTTTTCCAGCCTAAACAGCAATGATTCTCACTGTTCTCTCAACTTCCACTAACAGCCCACCTGCAGACCTTCTTCCCTCCACCTGAGTGTGAAGCTCAACTTTAGTTGTCTGTCAAGCAGCACCCCAGTTTCTGTTTAGTGATCTATTGTTGCATGAGATAACATCCTATCCCACTCTATAATTAATAGCTTTAAATATCAATTTTTTCCTTCCAATTTTGCTGGTTTGCTGGTTCCACTGGTCTTACTTGAGCTCAGGGCTGCTGGTCATGGAGTTATTTTCAGTACAAACCAGGGTGGCCTGGACAGTACAAGATGGCCTCACTCACATCTCTGAGACCGCGGAGCCCAAACTGTGTATAGAGCTCCTTTATTTTTTTGCTACTTTCTGGGTTTCTTGGGTGCACGCGTTCAATAATATGTTATTCTTCTGTGCCTCAGATGAATGTGCAGTGAGTGAGCAGTGAGCTATCCCTTACTGCTGTATTTCTTTATTTTCGACAACATCCGGACTCAAAATCATAGAAGCTTTTAGGCTTTACTAAAGGATTTGGTCAGTAGCAGGCAACTATCATTTGCAATTAACCTGAGTCTTTAAAATACATTCATATTTTAATAGTTACCCATAGTGGAAATCTTCCTTTTTCAATGAAGAATCCAAGAAGAACTTATTGCCGCTGGGTGTAATGTGTGATATAAGTTATACCAAAAAGATGTGTCACATGAGACTGGCATGGAAATTAGTTGGCTTTTTTTTTATTTCCTAAAAGATATAGAACAGAGAGCACCCAATTTGATGACAGGAAACTAAGTGGATGCAGTGCTATTCAGGGGTTGGCTGCTGGGCAATTTTCTCAAGGCAACAGCCCGTTTTACACTGGCCTGAAAGAGTACAGCAAGTTATTACAATAATGTCCTTTAATAAATCACGCCTCTCTACGACTGTGCCCTCATGTAATGTAGCTGTCTTAGCCACTTTCTTGGCTGTTGGGACAAAATACATGATACCTACAACTTAAAGAAGTGTGGGAGATCGAGGTCCTGAGGTCTGGCTGGCCGCCCTGGCAGAAGAGAGAGTCTGAGCACACTCAAGACTCCCCATTTCTCGGCACACTGAATAGAGCATCCCTGCCAGGGCCGCCCTCTTGCAGCCCTCCCCGCAGTGCATCCCCACCTTCCCTAAGCCTACTTCTGCCCTTCCTGAAGCTCAATCCCGCCCTTCTCTTAGCTCACTTCCGCCCTTCCTCTTCAGTCTATATATACTCCTGCACCTCTGTAATAAAATCGGATCTGCGCCATTAGCGTGATCTCCGGAGTCATCTTTCCGTCACCCCTTGCCAGTCCCCTGCAGCCCCAAAAAGGCTGCATAGGAGGAGATTTTTCTTGGCTGGCTTTTTATAAGTTTCAGTCCACAGTCAGCCGGCTCCAAGGCAGAAATAGCTTGACAGAAAGCAATGGTAGAAGAAAAGGTGCTCATGTCGTGGTAGCCAGAAAGCAGAATCCAAGGGAGGAGACAGGAAGCAGACACACTTCTCCAGGCCACACCCCCAGTGACCCACCTCTCCCTAGGTCCCCCTTCTAACAGTACACTCAGCTGCTAAGCACACTAGTAAATGAATCCAGTGACGAGTATAGCACCCCATAATCCAATCACCTTGCTAAAGCCCCACCTCTGAGTGCAAGGGAGTTTGGCTTTGTAGTCAGTTCAAGAATCAGTGTCTATCTCTCTACTTCTAGAACTTGGGCTGGCCTTGACCACCATACTATAAAGATACGTAATTTAGTCTGGCAAATAGTCGGGTAGCACATGGAGGAGAACAGCACTCTCCAGACAGCAGTTGGGCCAGCACAGAGATTACAAGATTCCAGTCTGACAACATACTACAAAAGGAATCAGTTTTATAAATTAAAAGATCATAACTCTAAAATGAACATAGATCAAAATTATAACTCATTTAATTCAAGAATTCAGTAAAATATGAAAAATTTTAAAACTAAAATACAATTCAAAGACTCATTGAATAGAGGGCAAACAAAAGTGCTGAAACAAAGTAATTAACAAACACAAAACTGGCCAATATCCACAGGTTGATAATAAAATATATCTCCACTGAACAAAATTACCTTACATCTGTATAGAAAAGAATAATTTGCATTATCACCAGTTTTACATAACTTTCAAAGTTGTGAAATACCTCAGAAACAATAAATGTCAGATACTTACAAAATCAGAAAATTTTAAATTATTTGTATTAGTTATATTTCCTATAAATTATATGTATATCTCACAATATGTTGCTGTTATTTTTGCTTTATATGCATGTAAAATATATTTGAAACAAAAAGAATAGTAACACGTTATAGAGGCAAGGCAAATGGCAAGAAGATAGGAAGTGGAGTTGCACAGTTACAACATTCTGATTAACAAACAGTGAAATATTACTTTAAGTTAGTGTAAATTAAGATGGACATTTTTCTCTCTAGAGCAACACTAAAATATAATACTAAAGAGAAGTATAGCTGGAAATGTCAATAGATGGTACAATATGAAACATTTTAAATTAATTGATAGCACTCAAGAGAAAAGCAAAGAACAAGCAGAACAAACAAAATAAATAATGAAATTGTAAATTTGAACCTCTCTATATCAATCATTGCATTGAATATAAGTGCACTAAACACTTCAATTAAAAGACTGAGTCTTTTTCAGATTTGGGGTGGAGGCAAGATCCAACTGTACATTACCTACAAGAAGCACATTTAAAATAAAAATAAAACACATTCATAAGAAGATTGCACAGGATGTTCATAGAAGTCTTATGTAAAATGACCAAAAATTGGAGAGGGCGCTGGGAAACCAAGCAACCAGCCTGCCACCCTGGTAAGTGGCTGTGGTCTGGCAAGCCGCAGCCACCCCAGGGTGAGAACCAGCAGCGTCTCCTGAGATCCATGCCATGTTGGAACTTGGAATGCTGGGAAACTGAGCAACCAGCTCACCACCCTGGTAAGCGACTGTGAGCCTACTGGCACAAGTGGGCTGAGAATCAAACATTCCATCCCCCCCATCCCACCTCCTCGTTAGCAAGTGGGAGCCAGAGATCTGAGCATTTCTTGGGAGGTTGACCATATGTAATATAGCAAATAAGGGAATTTCCTTCCATCATTTCTTTGAAGGCAAATATTTTTATCACTGTTTTGCTTTGTCCTGATTAATGGTATTGCTCTATTCAATATTCTGTTTTGGTAAGTTCTATAATGTTCTGTATTTGGTTTGATTTTGCTATACCTGGTTGAAAGAACTATTGTGAAGATAGCAAGATATACTGTGGTACCTATTACTGTTATTCCAGTAACCTGCTGTGAAGTTCTGTACCAATTTCACTACACTGTCTCAATTGGCTTTATTCCATCCTATTCTGTTGTATTTTACTACCTTCAAATTAATAAAAAAAAATTTAAAAATTGGAAAGAACTCACATTATCTATTATGCTACCCATGTTTTATCACAAACTATCCATGGGGTCTGGGGTTTAGCTCAGCAGAGTAAGTGCCTGCCTGGCAAGCACAAGGTCATGAGTTCAATCCCTAGTACCAAAAAAATTTTAAAAAATTTAAAAAAATTAAAAAATAAAAACAACAACAAAAAAAGCCCAAATTACCCAAAAACTTAGCAAGCTAAAACAATATCTGTAGGCAGGTGCAGTGGTACACACCTTTAATTTCAGCACTCAGGAGGCTGAGTCAGGAGGATCTCTATGAGTTTGAGGCCAACCTGGGCTACATAAACAAGTAAGGCCACCTTGCACTGCTAAGCAAGATCCTGTCTTAAAAAACAAAACTAAAAAAATAAGTCTCAGCAAAAAGAACCAATCTATTCTCTCACAAGATTCCAGAACAGGTGTTGACTGAGATTGCAATCATCTCACATGTGTGCTTGGAGAAGGATCCACTTCCAAAAGCACTCACATGGTGATTGGCTAGATCCAGCTCCTCACAGACTGTTGAACAGTTGGCCTGAGCTCCTCACTGGTCATCATGGGTTAGCAGTCTTCCTCAGTGCCTGCCAGAAAGACCCCTCAAAAGAATAACTCACAATATGATAGCCCGCTGCCATCACAACAAGCAAGAAGGAGAAAAAGTAAAAGTCTATTATATCTAAAACTTGGCAGTAAAATATCATTACAATAAAGTCATCACATCCCTCTCAGAGGGAGAGGGTTATGAAAGGTCATGACGCCAGGAGGTGAGGGTCCCTGGTAGCTGTGAGAGAAACTGCCTACTACATCTATCCATAGGAAATGGATTGTAAGATTGTAATGTTTTCATATAATGGAATCAGTAAGAAGAGGGGAAAAACCAGCAGCAACACAGATGAATCTGAAAAAAATTCATTGCATTACATTGAACAAAATAAAGTAAGCGAAAGGATACACACTACTAGCTGGAAATGTAGTTCAGTGTACCGCATGTGTTTAGTGTGCAGGAAGCTTCGAGTCTAGCACAGTAACAACAAAAAGAATGCACACATGATTCCATCATATGAAACATCAAAATATGGAAAACCAGTCTGCAGCAAGATCAGAACACTGCTAGTGTGGGGATCTGGAGAGTGTCTTAGTCTGTTTTGTGCTGCTATAATGTAATCTCACAACCTGAATAATTTGTGAAGAAAAAGAATTCATTGTCCTTCAGTTCCAGAGGCTGGAAAGTTCTATATCAAGGTGTCAGCGTCTGGCAAGGGCCTCCCTATTGCCTCATCCCGAGAGAGAGGTGAACAGAGACCAAAAGGGTACAGCCACTCCCACGGCAATGGCACGAGTCCACGGATGAGGGTGGAGCCCTCATGACCTACATGTTTCAGTGTTGGTGCAATGCAACTAAGTTCCAAGCATGAGTTTGGGAAAGGACAAACACTCAACCAAAGCAAAATATTTGCTTGAGAAAAAGTTCTCAGGTGCTAGAAGTATTCAATGTTTCCTTTGGCAAAATTCATTAAGCTAAACTGGGTGTAATCCCACCACTCAGGAGGCTGAGGCAGGAGGATTATTGGGAATCTGAGACCACCTTGGGCTACGAAGTGAGCTCAAGACCAGCCTGAACTACATAGTGAGACCTTGTCTCAAAAAAGAAAAAAATCATTGAACTGAACATATAATGCCCACATATTTTATTTTATGGGAATTATAACATCATAAATATAATAATAAAGAAAAAAAGACAAATATATAAGGAGCCATCAGGTCTTACTTAACTTTTGTTCTTAGGAACAAAAGTTGTAATATCCATGCTAAATTTTTTTAGTCAATGTTAAATAAAATATACTAATCTAACATCATCTTCTCCCAGCCCAGGAATCTAGACATGACAGAAGCATAAACGGGAAAGATGTTGAATCACCAGCAAAAAGCTATTAAAAATGTAATCGGTTGAGGTCTTCTCCGAGGGGGCTTTTCCTGCAGCAGCACATGGTAGGAAATGCCTCAGCGTAACTGTGGCTTTGCTTTGCTCACAAGGCCGTTTATTAGATCTGTGGGAAGGAACTATTAACACAGAGTTTGGTGAAAGTACGAGAAATCTAGTAATAATTTTTACCTTAGAGAAAAATGTAACTGGTTTGCATGATACCATGTCCAACTAAACTGCACAAATGGAAAAAAGAGTCTTATTTTTCACTAATGATAAAAATAACCTCAGGTTAGTAAACTACAAGTAGAATATAATATTATTTTTCTCCAACCTTTTCTTTTTCTTTTTTAACTTATGCTTTTTGGCCTATATGCTCTCTCTCTCTCTCTCTCTCTCTCTCTCTCTCTCTGCCTCTGCCTCTGCCTCTCCCTCTCTGTCTCTCCCTCTCTTTCTTTCTCTTTTCTTTCTTTCTTTCTTTCTTCTTTCTTTCTTTCTTTCTTTCTTTCTTTCTTTCTTTCTTTCTTTCTGTGGTGCTGGGGATCAAACCCATGGCCTCATGCATTCTAAGCACATGTACTACCACTGAGCTACACACCAGCCCATCCAACGTTGTCGTTTTATGGATTCACTTTTTTTTTTCTTTTGAGACAGGGTCTCACTATGTAGTTTAGACTGATCTGGACTCTCTAGTCCAGGTTGACCTCAAATTCATAGTGATCCTCCTGCTAAGAAAAAGAATTCTTAATAATTTGTCTTTCTTCCTTTCCTTTTCACTCTTCCTCTTTATCACTGCTTTCATAATTCTCACTTCCTGAGCATAAAGTACTATTTTTATTATTTAAAGTATCAATTTTTTTTTTTGTACTACGGCTCAAACTCACGACTGCATGCTTGCCAGGCAGGCGCTTATGCCACAGAGCTAAATCCTGGCTAAAGTGTCGATTTGTTGTGAGCTAAAACAAACCTTTGTTTTAGATAGATAGATAGATAGATAGATAGATAGATAGATAGATACACATAAATAAATTATATATATATATATATGCACAACACACGTGTGATCAAACACCTGTGACCTCAGCGCTCAGGAGACTGAGGCAGGAAGATAGCCGTGAGTTTGAGGCCAGCCTGGGCTACATGGTGAGCACAGTACACAGCAAGACCTTGTCTCAGAAGAGAGACAGAAAAAGAGGGGATGGGGGAGAGCACCAAAAAATGTATACACATTTCAGGAAAGGAAAAACTTGTGAAATACTTTAATATTAAATTTATTAAGATATTATGAGACTAATGCAAGTTACCTATGGCCTCTACAATTAGAAAAGTGGTGGCCATTAGTTTTCAGATATTTATTAGTACTGTGAACAGCTATTTGGACACCCTTAGTGATTGAGATTGCTGCACAAGCATTTTCAATGTCATTTCAAAGGGCCAGCAATGCAGTGGGTTTTCTGCTGCATACAATATCCTCTGAGGTCCCTCATATGAGGGTAACACCACCTGCTGAAAAAACATCATGATATGTTCCCTTTCTTGAAGTGCATACACATTTTTTTATTCTCTCTCCATATATATATATGAAGAAATAAAAAGCAGGAGAGTTTTGTAGAACATGAAAGTTAAACTTCTTTCTCTTCAACATAATGTTTCAAGGATAAAGTTGTGACGGTTCCCGTGTCAGGACTCCAGATTTTCTGTCTTGCTGAGGCTGCGCTCCCTGTAGTTGCTATGTAGCATTGTTTTCTATCTTGTTGCTCTGCTGTCTTCATCCAAATTGTCCATGTCTGTATTCCAGATAACAGAATTGGCACTCATCAGTTCCTTATATCCCACTGGCCAGATACTAGTCACATCAACAGTTCCAGATTTGGCCACAAAATCTACCATTTAACAAGCCCTTTACACAGATAGACATAATCCTTAAGCAGGGAGCTATATGCCCACCTGAAAATTCCATAAATAAAGAATAGAGATGTCTAGCATAGTGACATCAGCACTGTGGGAGACTGAGGCAGAAGGATGACAAGTTCAAGACCAGCCTGGGCTACTTAGCAATTGAGCAAGACTCTGTCTCAAAATAAAAAATAAACATAGCACTGAGATTCAGCTCAGTGCAAAGGCCGAGTTCAACCCAAATACCACAAAAAGAAAGAAGAGGAAAAGGAGGAGAAAGAAGAGAAAGAGAAGGAGGAAGAAGAGGAGGAATCGAAAGAATAATTAGTGGACAGGGCCACAATTGACTCCCTAAGAATACAGATACTCACAAGATTAATTTTTTGCAAGCAATCAAATTATTTTCATTATAAGGCAAGAAGTTTGGATAGCCTACAAATATCAACCAAAGTAAACACCTGCCTTACCCTCACTGTCACCTAAAATCTCACTGAAATGATGATACGGAAATTTTTAAAGGAAAACTTTAACAATTCACAAGCATAGAGGGAATGGGAAAAGAGCTGCTACAGCCAAGAAATGGCAACAAGACAGACATGATAACTGACTTAGCAGACAAGAGGAAGCTACAAGTAAACGTCTGCAGTGGAAATGTGAGCAGGGTTGCCAAGATGCATGCAGAGCTTGCTGCCAAACCCCTCAAAGGCCCAGAAATTAGAGCCACAAGTTGCCTCTGAATGCGGGAAGCAGATGAGGTGGAAACATGACGGCTTGCATAAAGCAGTGCGTGGTGTTGTGGCTGACATATATTTCGGTTTCATCAATGGTTCCTGGCCCACGACTCTTGACCTATCTTGTGGGAGTTGGATCATAAGACCCTTCTCATTCCAGCGGGGTCCTGCCCTTCCCCTGGGGGAGAAATGCTGCATGGAAAGGCCAAGATGAATCTGAACAGACATCCCTGTTGGGTTCCTCCACCCAGGCCCTTAGCAATCATGCCTTTGCAATGAAGTCTACAAAATCCCAAAAAGACGAGCTTGGAGAACTTCCAGCAGAACACATGGAGGCTCCTAGAGGGTAAGTGGCCAGAGAGGGGTGGACGGTCCGCACCCCTTCACATATACCTTCATCTGCGTCCCTTGTAATACACTTTATGAAAAACCAGTCTGTGGGTTTCCTGGGCTTCTATGAGTCACTCATGCAAATTAATTTAACCCTGGAAGGGGTTCGAGACTATCAGTCCAGTCGTATATACTAACCTAACTTGGACTATATATCTCAAAATGTTTTTAAAAGACGAGTTACTGATATTACATTCTCTAGATAGCACTTTTAAATTACAAACATTTTAAATTTTAAAAGCTGAGTAAGCCATTCATTCTTTTAATTAAGGCAAACAAAGATCAAGAAATGAAGGAAATATTTGTTCACAGTCTTGTGAATCATGAAAGTGTTTTACTATGAATATGTCACTCAACCAACAAATAAGAAAGATAACTAATTCAGCCCATCAGTTGATAAGTAGTATGAACAAATTTCACAGCAGTAACATGAACAAAACTGGATGTTGTGCAGGCCTGTAATTCCAGTGCTCAGGGAGGCTGAGGCAAGAGGATCCCAAGTTCAACCCCAGCCTGGGCAATATAGCAAGACCATGTCTCATAATTTAAAAAAATAACAATAATTTTTTTTGGTACTGGAAATTGAACTCAGAACCTTGGCTTGCCAGGCAGGAACTGTGCCACTGCGTTATACCCTCAGCAAAAAAAAAAAAAAAAAAAAAAAAAATTTTTTAAAGGGTTAAAGGTGTGACTCAGTGTGAAAGTCCTAAATTCAATTCTCATTATCACCAGAAAAAGAGGAAGAAAGAGGAGAAGAAGAAATACGTTCCACTCTCTAGTAAGAATAGAAATGCAAATTAAAACAATAAGAAGTAGACCTGGCATGGTGGTGTGCACTTGTAATCCCAGCACTTGGAAGGCCGAGGCAGGAGGAATCACTGTCAGTTCGAGGCTAGTTTTGTCTACATAGTGAGTTCCAGGCCAGCCTAGGCTACAGAGTGAGACCCTGTTTCAAAAATAAATAAATAAATAAATAAATGGCCATTTTGTTGGTTAGCAGGAATTCTCAAAATGTTAAACATGCACGCCCTTTAACCAGTAACTGCAATTCTGTTATATAACTTGTCATATAGGAAATAGTATATAATGGAAGTACAAGACACAACATACCAATGTTAACAATGTTTGTAATAGAAAAAATGCACACAACCTAAATTCAGAAATGGACTTGGAATAATGGAAGTCACCAAGTTAAATGTGCTTAAGCTGTATCACAACATACTCTGTGGACTTATAAAAATGAAAGAAGTTTATATAGAGATAGATAGATAGATAGATAGACACATTGATATTAAAGTCTCCAAGACATAGTGTATAAATTTTTTAAAAGATCATGTCACAAATGCTAGGCGTCGGAGTCCATGCCTATAATCCCTGCACCCCAGAGGCTGAGGCAGGAGGATCACCATGTGTTCAAGACCAGCCTGGGCTACATAAATGAGTTCAAAGCCAGTTTTACTATATAGTGAGAACTTGACTCCAAAAAATTTGTAAAAAATAAATAAATAAAAAGCATGTCACAGAGTAACGATTTATAACAAAGACTACAGGTATACAAAAGGGCAGATCTATAAATGCATGGACGGCTAAGTGACAGCCAGGTTTGGGAGAAAACACATATCAAACTGTTAGTCGAGTCATCTTTGGGGAAGGAATCAGATTGGGAGCAGACTGGGGACAGCGAGGGTTATAGATCTGTTCATTTTCAGCCTATATATTGTTACATTGTTTGAAAATGTTTTTATATGAGTGTTATATGCATTTCTTTAGCATTTACACCTGAAGATATGAAAGAGACGGATGGAAAGAGAGACTGCCAACATCAAAACTGACCTGAATATTTATTTTCATTGAATTTCATTGAATATATAGGAGTCATATAACATCAGTAGTCCAAAAGTCTTGTTTCTCGCCTAATTTATTGCACTCTTCTAGATTTGTGCTCTTTTTCAGGGAATGTTCCCAAATATTACTAAACAGCTCCCTTGGCATTTTAGACAAAGGAAAATCTGGTCCTCGTTAGTGAGTCATTCCCTTTGGCACTGGGGAAACAAACATGGGATTTGAGAGCACTGAAGCGGGCCTTTGCCCTACTCTTGGATCGTAAGCGTAAGAGATTATAAAAATCCACCATTGGTTTTATAGGCAGAAAATACCATTGTTCCATTCCTAATGGAGCATGCGTTTAAAATGTATTTTCTGAAGACCTGTTGGGTTTTTGTCTTTGTTAACCCCAGCTTCCCACCTCCTGTGCCATTGCAGATTGCCTGCCTGCGGTTTGCTTTTTGTTTGCAAGCGAGTGAAAGATGGCTGGCTATCTTAAATAAAGGGGAAATTTATTAGAAGGTCATCAGAGCTGACTAAATTAATGAAAGACCAGATGGGCAAGCTTGAGATACAGAAATCATCTCAGAGAAGATTCATGATCAGGTCAAACAGCAGAAACCCAGGCAACAGTCACCCAACAAGACACCGAGGTTCTGCCTCTTCAATAAATCTGGCTTCCATCTGTTCCCATAATCTTTTATTCCTCATATGGCAAAGTGCCAAAAAGTGTCCAATAAGACGATCCAAGGTCACATGTCCACGCAAGCTGTCAAGCTCAAGGTGAGACCACTGCGAGTACATGTATTGGGAAATGTTTCAAAAGCGAGATGAGACTACCAAAACAAAAACACAAAACAAAATGCCACAACCTGCCTTGTGCCCATGACCAACAGCCAAACTAACTGTAACTAAGAGGCCACACTATGAACTTGTTGATATCGTACTTTACAGTATGCTGAGCGATTGTTAGCCGCTTTTGCTTTTCCAAGAAAATCACTTATTACTTGTAAGAATAATATACCTTTCTATTCTCAACAAGTTATCAAGTGATCTCATGTCTTCAGCAACTAAAAACAATAACAACTAAAGACTGGACAAGAACAGTGTGATAGAGACGATTTTTCAGCCATAGGCAGTTACTATCCACGTAACAGGTAAAGACAGTAGTTAAAGACGGTAGTTTTAACAAGCATATTCATACCCTCTCCCTCCTGGACTCCTGCTAAAATGGCCCTAAATGGTGTGTGTGTTTGCTTGCTTGCTTGCTTGCTATTTGGTGCTGGGATCAAACCCAGGGCCACACACACTAGGAAAGCACTCTTCCACAGAGCCACTTCCCCGCCCTAAATGATTCTATTTTAAAAGGTGCGAGCTAACAGGAAGATTTCAGAAGCTACAGAGCAGACGTGAGAGTGAGTGACAATCACCTTAGTAGAAAAGCTAAATCTACCTCAGCAGTGAGAGATTCCGGAAGAAAAGAGAAAAGGGCTCAGCGACTGATAACGCCGTGCATCCACAGAAGTAACCAACATTAGAAAACTGGCCTGGGAATCCCCATAGCTCCCAAATCCACCTCTCATCTCCAGACAATTTGGCTACTATAAAAATAAAAGGAAAAATTGTGATGAAAACAACACTGGAAGGGCTTGACAAAATGAAGTGAGGAAACCATTGAGAAGCAGGACTTATACTTGACTCCCGCTGTTACCTAGGAACATGAACTTCAGACACCTTTTGTTTGCAGGCATCTAGAACAGATGACTACATTCTCACAGACTCATAATGCACATCAAGCTGGGACTGGTGGTGTGCACCTGTAATTCCAGCTCTCTAGAGACTGAGAAAGGAGGAACATGAGTTGGAGGCCAGCCTGGACTACACAGTGAGACTGTCACAAAAACACAAAACAAAAAGATCCTGAGTTAAATCTCCAGTATTGAAAAGAAAAGAAAAGAAAAGAAAAGAAAAGAAAAGAAAAGAAAAGAAAAGAAAAGAAAAGAAGGAAGGAAGGAAGGAAGGAAGGAAGGAAGGAAGGAAGGAAGGAAGGAAAGAAAGAAAGAGAAGTTATAAAAGAGAAAAGATCAAGAAAACTAGAGGGTAAAACTAGTAGACATTCCAACATGTAATGAGAACAATCTAAGTGCTAGAAAGAGAAGTTGGAGAACAGAGAAGAGAAAATAAGCAGTAATCGACAAAACTACTGGATATAGATATCCAGAATTTAAGAATTCATCATTCAGTACAACAGAGGAAAAAGTCTTTCACAATGCCCCAACTTTGTGAATTTCAAAACACCACTAACACAAAGAATATTTTAGAAGATTTTAGGGTAGGAGGACAGAAATCCCTGAATAAAGCAATGTCGTTTAAATTCTGATGAGGATTATTTCTGAGAATTCTCTACTCAAGCTATCAGTCAAATATTTCAGCTATGACCCCTACAGAAAAAAAAAAAGATGATGCCCTCCAGAAGTGTAACTAACGTTTCCTAGAGCTATGAGCAGAGCACCATTACCACCCCCGAGAAGGAAGGGGAGAACATGTTATCATCACTGAGCTGCACACAGATGTCACAAAACAAGAGCTCCATGCAGTCACAGAGGAGGCAGACCACTGCCTCAGTGGGAAAGGAACGGACTACCCCAGCCTCCCTCTAATCTCCTGGCAGAACCTACAACTCCTCTAGGTCAGATAGCAAGTGTCTCTGATGCTGTCTATAAACCCTGGTCTCCCGGGAAATTATGTAGGATAGAGAAGGGAGAAAAAGTTATAAGGAATAACTATGGGAAATGTGTACACATTTAAAATACTGTCAGTCACCTTTTAAACACCCAATATATCTTAGCTGCCATTGTTGCTGGGTCACCATTTATTGTTATTAATGGGGAACTAGTAATACTCACATGAAATCAAATATTGATAAAGTTTATAACCATCTTTTAAGTCTCTATAATAAGATCCTTCAACACACATATACAAAATGCATGGTAAAGTTTTATCAGCACAAAAAACATTTTTCCATTACTCTAAGGGACTTTTCCAGTTCTCTCCAGATTTATTAGCAATACGTCATGCAGAATAAATTTTTTATTGGATTTACTAGTAGTGATGTGTAATTCAGAAGTACTATGACTAGGCAGAGATAACTTTAGAATTGGCTCAGTACCACCTTTTTCTGGAAACATGTTATGGCCTTGACAGTATCTTCCTCTGAAAAAGCTCAGAGCAGCTCAGTGCAATGTTTTGCAAAATGATCCCGAGAGAGCTCTGTTAGGTTGGGGTAATGGGTTGGGCGGGTGAGGTACATCGTCATAACATAGTAGAATCGGACTGGCACAGAAGACTGATTGCAAAGAGTCATTACTTTGCAAATCACATTTTCCAACATTGTATCTGAAAAGTAATCAAAGCAATGTAAATTAAAATGACAAGCCTGGCATGGTGGTGCACAGCTGTAATCCCAGCCCTTGGAAGACTGAGGCAAGAGGATGGATGCCTGTGAGTTTGAGGCCAGCCTTGGCTACATAGCGAGTTCAAGTTCAGCCTGAAATGCATAGTGAGACCCTATGTCAAAAAACTAACTAAAAATCAATAAAATGACAATAAGATGTCAAGTTTGATCAACAAACTAGCAGAGATTTAAAGACTTGTGGTATTCAAGATTATTGCAGTGAAGGGAAAATAGTATTCCACTAGAGGGCAAAGTGTCATTCTGTATTAAACATTCCTACAGGGGCTGGGGGAAGCAGTGGTGCAGGCCTGGGGTCGCAGCACTCTTGAGGGTTTGAGGCTGGAGGATCACAAGTTCCAACCCAGCTTGGGCAATTTAGTGAGACTCCATCTCAAACTAAAAATGAGAAAAAGGCTTGAGAATGTAGCACAGAGCAAAGTCCCTGGGTTCAATTCCTAGTACAAAAAAAAAAAAAAAAGAAACAAAGAAAAAAGAAAAATTCATAGACATCAGCAAAACCAAGATTTTTGAGGGAAGACAGATACGAAAAAGAACATCACACTATGCATCGCAGTGATAGGTCCCATGTGTGACAGGAACACAGAGAAGTTAAAGATTCAAGTGATTGCTTAAGAAAACACCTCACAAAGAACTCAAAGAACACTTCACAAAGGAGATTCTGTTTGAGTTGGGTGTGGTGGCACATGGCTATAATCCTAGCTTTGGGAAAGGCAGGAGGGTTGCCATGAGTTCAAGGCCAACCTAGGATACACACTGGGTTCAAGGCCAGCCTGAACTACCAAGTAAGATCCTGTCTCAAAAAGAAACCAGACAAAACAAACAAACAAAAAGGGGGACAAAGGGAAAGAAAGACACAGAGTGTTTGAACAGGACTGTGGAGAAGTGCACTTGGCAGAGAAAAATTTCAGACAAATTCTTGAATAACGCAATACTGTGCAAAAACATAGAGACCTGGAAACACACAGTATTTTTTCATAATAGTGAGACTTGATATAGCTGGAGAGTTGGGAATAGTGTCTGAAGACAAAGTGTCATTGTTTGAAAGCCAGTGCCACTGAAGAAGAGAAAGCATCCACTTTTTGTTGCATTAAAGTTACATTTAAAAATCATATTGTAAACCAGTCATGATGTCACACACTTGTAATTCCAACACTCAGGAGACTGAGGCAGGAAGAGCACGACTTCAAGGCAAGGAGGATCCTGAGTTCAAAGCCAGGAAGATGGGCAACTTCAAGGTCAGCCTGGACTACCTAAAGCAGTCACTGCGAAGCCTTTAGAGAGAGGTACCCAAACTGCAACCCCAAACCCACTCATTTACGACAAAGTGCCAACATTGCAATTAAATGTGAATACAGAGGTTTTAGTTTAGAAAAAACTCACACATTAACATCTTTTGTCTGAAAAGAAAAACAAACGCATACCGTGTGGGTAAGTTCATCACCACTTACCTAGAGAGACCCTGCCTCAAGAAAAAAAGCATATTGTAAAGTTAACGCTCATTTGCAATATACCTTTCCTTTCTGGTAAAAAGAGGGAGAGCCCGAGAGCAGGAGTGAGGGAGAGGGAAAGGGAGGGGGAAAGAGAAGTCTGACTTAGAGAAATAGGAGGAATTTCCCCACACAAAAAGAGACATGTTAGGGGATTTAGCTCAGCGGCATAAGCACCTGCCTGGCAAGTGCGAAGTCATGAGTTCGATCCCCAGTACCGCAAATAAAAATAAAAATAAAAAAAGGCACGTTAGCAAGCACTGGAAGACTGAGCAAGAGACGGTCAACGGCAGGCAGCCTGCGATGCCACGCCGGCAGTTTATAACTATTTTAAGAATAAAACAATTATATTTGTTTTTATAATAACTCCATTAACATTTTTACAAAATTTTAATTTTTACAGAAGAGTAATGTTTGCCACTTTTACTTGTGAACTCACCTCCGCGCACACGAGGGACAGTGAGGGAGGAGGAGCCCCCGGGGCCCTGCGCTGCGGGAAGGAGCCGGCCCCCGCGCCAGCCCAACGCTCAGCCCTAGCAAGGACTTTTTTTTTTTTTAAGCCAGCAAGATCTGGATGCAGCAGGCGTTGGCAGGGATCGGTGTAAACTAAGAGAAAGAAGAGCAGCAAATGTCTCTGCAACTTCCGCTCTCTCCACCCGCGCAGAGGTCTCCTCTCCCGGCGCCCCGACGCTCTTCTCCGGCCCGCACAGTGCGGCACCCTGGCGCCCCCCTGTTAACGCTGTTTTCTAAAATCCCAAAGCGGGCGGGGGAAGGAAGAGAAAGGAAGAGAGAAAATCCCCCCTGGAAAAACCTAACGCATTACTAGCTCTTGGAATTTGTGTGTGTGTGTCTGTGTGTGTATTATTTCCTTCTGTTGTAGGGGGAGGGAAGGACGGAGAGAAAGGAAGAGAGGACAGAGGAAAGGGGGAGGGAGGGAGAGATGAGGGAGAGGGAAGGAAGGAAAAAAGAGAGGGAGGGAGGGAGGAAGGAAGGAAGGAAGGAAGGAAGGAAGGAGAAAGAAAAGAAGAAAGAAAGAAAGAAAGAAAGAAAAAGAAAGAAAGAAAGAAAGAAAGAAAGAAAGAAAGAAAGAAAGAAAGAAAAGACTAAGAAAGGAAGGAGGAAGAAAATGCGGGGCGATGAAAAACAAGGGGCAATGAGAAAAACAAAAAGAATGTGTTGAAAGTTATTCAGCTGTCAGTTAGTTTGCAGTCCTGCTGCTTTGTCCCTTCTCTTCCGGTAAGGGGAGAGGAATGGAGATAATGACTACTTACATACAGAATCTTTTTTGTTTTTTGATGAATTCACGTTTTCTTCTAACTCGCAAATGAAGTATTCAGGAATCAGTTAGTTCTACATATTCATAACTAATTTTCCAAAATTAGTAAGGTTTTCTGCGTTATGATAATCCAATTAAATATTCAAAGGTTTCTTTGGAAAATGCACTATACAAAGCTGGAGTTAGCATTCATTAAGTGCTACTTCTATGTCAGATACCACACACTTTTTCAAATATTTAAATCTCATAGGAACCCCGCAAAAGATATATTGACCCATATTGTACACACAAGTAAACTGAAGTTCGGTTCAATGAGAGAAAGCAACGTGTTTAGGGTCGAAAGCTAATTTCAAGCTGTGCTTGGTGGCCCACACCTGCAATTCCAACATTCGAGAGGCTGAGGGAGAATTACTCCAGATTTGAGGCCAGTCTGGGCTATATCGTCCAAGACCAATCTGCACTACAGTGAGACCCTGTCTCAGAAATTCAACAACAAAAAACTAATTCTGAACTCAAATCTGTGCCCTTCCCAATCCCATTCTGTCTCCCTCTAATAAATTATCACTATTATGGCTATGCTTCTCAAACTGGAGATGCTGTTTGTCAACTTGCACCTATGAATTCAATAAACTGCTGTGTTTTATATTTGTAACAGGGCTTTTATAAAACAGGCTGTTTTCAAAGAATACATATATTCATTCACTCAACAAACCCTACCGTATGCCCAAGATCTGCCCAAACTCATTTTTGATTCAGAAAATATCGTTATCATAAGAAACAATTCTTGGGCCAGGGATTTAGTTCAGTGGCATAAACGACTACCTGCTAAGCACAAGGTCGTGAGTTTGATCCCTGGTACCAAAAAAAAAAAAAAAAAAAAAGAAAGTTCTTTTAAGAAAGTCCAAGAGAAATTGTTTCTCTCTGAGGAGCATAAAGAAAAGTGTGAAAGTGGAAAATTTGACAAATGGTTTGTTTGTTTTTCAGCAGAAGGAAGTGCAATAAACATGCTATGTGTTTTGTCACAGATGGTAAATAACATTCAGGAAGATAAATCAGCAAAGGTTGTTAGACAAGCAGATCACTGCTACTGGAACCTTGAGTGGATTCAATGGCACAGCAAGAATTAATACAGAAGTGTATCACTGTGCCGCTGAAATTCCTCTTATGTCTGCAAAGTTAAAACGGTGAGGACTGACACGCCTGGTCTTCATTTCCTCCAACGCAAGCCAAAACGGAAGGGGGAAACCAAAAACCTGTACTACTGGCATCTTTTGCTGAATGATTCCTCCAAGTAGTGCAGACCACTAAACCGTAGGATGCTGAGGAACACATGTGCGGTATCACACCCTTGGAGTCATACAAAGCGGGCCTCGGCCAAACCAGCACCCTCATCCCTGTTCTTGCTTCAAAGTTGACCAGCTTTAGCGATTTATCCTAGCACTAAAAGAAAATTCCAGAGCTAGCAATACAAATGATTCAGAAAATTAGACTATATTTGAATTTATTATTTTGTATCTACAAAAATAAATGTGCAAACTATGATGTGGTAAGTGGTGTCGCCCCCTCTCATAGCTTTTATTTGGCTGTCCTTTTGCATTACATTATTGGATAATTCCTCTTTATACTCTTTAAGCTTGTATTCAGTCTTCTCTTTGCCTAGCTTAAGATTTTGGTTATCTACTGAGTTTTTATTTCTGTAATTATATTGCCATAATCATTCACTGATTCCCTTTCATAATCTATTCTTGTGTTATTTCTTAGTTGCAATCCACTTTTTTTTGTGAGACACGATCTCACTGTGTAGTTCCGTGGGCTTGAGTTCACTATATACCAGGCTGGCCTCGAGCTCTCAGTGACCCTCCTGCACCAGCCTCCCACGTGCTGGGATTGCAGGCAAGCATCACCATGTCCTGCTCAGTTTTCTGATTTCTTATGACATTCAAATGCAAAAGATGAGAAAAAAATTAATTTCTAGAGTAATTTAATTTTCCTCAGTACATTGTCATTTAAAATATTTAGATAATATTGATAAATAAATGTCTCCCTCATGAATGAAATTCTTTTGTTAGGTCAATGTACTGGGAATTGAACTCAGGGCCTTCACTCTGAGTAGCCTTGCTTTTTTTTAAACAGGAGATTTGCTGAGTTGCAAAGTTACCCAGGCTGATCTCAAACGTGTATCCTTCCTGCCTCAGACTTCCAGAGTGCTGGGGTGACAGGTGTGTGGTCTCACACTTGGTCAAATTCTTGCTTTTTGTGAGTTATACTGCTGCATAGTACTTCCTAATACTGCCAGGGCATCATTTAGTTAATCATTTATTTGTTGACTGATCTTATCATTGCTGTAGACAATGTAGGCGGGAACAGCATTGAAAGCTGTGTATCTTCTACTGAATCTCTACTTGCAGTAATTTCTGTGTTCTCAGCCTTGCTCCCACCATAAAATGCCTAAGAAGAATTTGTTTTAAAGGTCTCCAGAGTATACAGGCATTCATAAATTTTCTTGAGATGGAGAATAGGAAATGGCAACAAAATGTTTTCATTTGAATACCACAAGTTACTCGAAAACCACAACCCCGAGCTCAGTGAGCATCAAGTATGGCCAGTGGTCAGTCTGGAAAAGACACGAGAGCTGCCGTGCTGGGGTGTTGAGTCCCTTGAAGTTTGGGCCAAAGTTGAGCACCAGAGGAGGCTCAGAGAGGGAAGCAAATGCCTGAGGGAACGAGGAATCTCACAGCGGGATGAGCCAACTCACTGGAGCCATAAAGTCACGAGACAACAAAGAATTCCTTCACTGTGGGTCTCTGAAAGTACTTCTTATAATCAATGACCACAGTGTAAGGCAGCCTCTCTCCAAGAAGAGAGGGCTACCACTAGAGCAGCTGCTGAGGGAGGCCAGCCTGTCTCAAAGAGTTGAAGAGAGTAAGAGAGAAGCCCTGGAGGAATGGAAGCAAGTTCACGATGGAACACAACAGCAAAAGGAAGGAAGACTACGAAGGCCAGTCCCATTGAAAGCGCGGAATGCTGAGTCCAGAAATACTGATGAACTGATGCTGGCAGTTTACTTCTTTTATTGTCTTTATTCCCACCCAAGTCCATGTAGACCGACAAGGATGGGTGGGCGTTTCTATATTGTAATTCCACGGCTCTCTTGGCAATGTGAAAGGCATCCCGTGATGACATATTTTGTAACTCACTGACCTCCACCCCTTGCCTTGTCCTTCCAAGATTACAAAAATATATTCAGTACAGAGTATAATTTATGCTTTATTTTTAATAAATACGTCAGAAGAAGAATTGCATCTTCCTCCCAATGCCTTGCCGTTCAATCAAACACATGCTCTCTTAGAACTCGCCTCCCATTGCTTTCTTTCTCCTTTCTGTCTATATGCATGACTCAATTCTCCATCCCTCTCTCCTGCTAGCTGAGACTGAATACACCAAAAGAATTTAAAACACCTCCTCTCATTCTGACAAATGTTTGAAATTCTACTTTGGAGTCTTTAACTTTGTGCAGTACTACCATCACTTGGCCATTGTGCCAGATTAAGAGATCCTAAGCATTTATTCTAAGCAGTCCTGCCCCATTCAGAGGTGGAGTACTCTACACTATGCATTTAGGTAACTAGTAGCCATGGAGGCTTATAGGCATTGGAATCTTGTAAAAAGCTGCCAAAAGAGCAGCTGCATCCACGAAAAGCAGTCTTGCTGGGTTTGCAGCTAGGGATAGCGGAGGAAGAGGAACAACTGTACAACCTGACCCAGGATTTAGAGATTGCAGGAGGGAACATTCATCCACGAAGGCATAACATTTGATAGCTAAGTCTTGTGAGCCCTTGAAAGGAGATTTTGTCACTATCTTCTCTCAGCTCCTCATGAGACATCCTGGAACATGTCCTTGGAGTTGGGCAGCGGACATTTCTTTGGCAACTTACAAGATAAATTCTTGGGAAATACTCTTTTTGTTACTTTCCTAAATCTTTTCCTTATAAAATTACTTGCCTGAATCTTTTCCTTATAAAAACTCCATTTCACCCTGATTGACATGTTTTGAATTTTTGTTGTAATCTCTTCTTCTTCTTTGTCTTCTTCTTCTTCTTTTCTTCTTCTTTGTCTTCATTTCTTCTTCATCATCATCTTCTTCTTCTGTTTCCTTTTATCCTTGAATAAAATGGATTTTAAAGAAAGGGAAAACATTAAAAAATAAAAACTCCAGTTCTTCTTTTCTTCCACATCATAATTGAACACCCCTCAAAACTACAGCCCATGTAATTAGGCAGTGTTTTCTCTTTCCTTGATGACAGGGAGGACAAGTTTTCAAACAATGAACAGAAGTAAGAGAAAACATTTTGTGTTGTGTATAGGAGCTGGGGTGGTGGAAGAAACCCTCCATGCTAGACTGGGTTAATGCATCAAACCCACTCATTACATTTCATGTTAAAACAAGGTAAACATTCACACCCTGTGATACTTCGAGCTTCATTAACATGCAAATGAAGACAGAAGGGTATCTGTTGTTAGTTCTATGGCCTTGCCAAAGATTAATTGCAAATGCTTTCCTGAGAGTAATTTTTGATAAATGAACACTAGGAAGAAATTAGGTTGAGAAACGTATAGAAATTTTGTGGCCAGAAAATGTGAGCAGTCAGCAGGGAAGGAGGTGACAGTTTTGCTGTAACCATGTGCAAGAAAGTTATGTTTACTAATTAAACCACAAACTTAAAATACTCATTTCACTTGCTAGAGAAGTAGTATAGTCTGCTCCTCCCAACTATTATTCATCCTTCTGTAGGTGACCATGCCTGTGGTTTCCATAGTCACACCCACATGGTCTAGACTGCATCCTTCTCTGTGCACCAAATTTAAACCCACTATCCCAGTCAGTGAACTTTTATCCTTCGTCTCTCATTTGCTTTGGGCCCAAAATCTCTATTTTGGGCCCTGGTAATTATATTCCTATCTCAGCAAGTGTCCAGTACATATTGTACCTTCAGCCTACCTCCCTACAATTGCTCTTCGAAAGAGAGATGAGACCAGGACTAGCCCATGATGTTCAGACAAAGCGAGCTAAGGGATTTAAAGTTAACTTCAATGGCAGGTGTGATGTATACCTGTAACCTCAGCACTGGGGAGGCTGAGGTAGGCAAATTATGAGTTCAAAGACAATCTGGGTTACACAGTAAGTTCAAGTCCAGCCTGGAATACAAGTGAGACCCTGTGTCAAAAAAACAAACAAACAAACAAACAATAAGCCCACCTAACTTCAGAGCATATCTAGAAAGTTAGCTATTCCCCCCCCCCCAGTCTCTCTATGTAGTGTAGGTTTGACTTGAACTTGCTGTGTACCCAGGCTCTGTAGCCCAGGCTTCTCTCAAGTTCATGATCTTCCTGCCTGGAGGAACTGCATGGGAGAAATGAGTGCTATGAACTGAAGAAATTAAACACTTTAACACCAAGAGTAGAGCACTTAAACAAGAATAGGGAAATAAAACGATTAAGTTGTGATATATATAAGTACCAGTTCCCCAAGATGAATGCAATTACTATATTGTGTATAACAAATATATACTAATAAAAATAAATAACAAAGAATGATAAAAAAATTTTAAAAACAATAAGCAGCCAATAAGAAAGAGAGACGATATCCATCAATAAATGGCAATCAGTCAATAATAGAAAACACCACTAGCATCAGCTGTAGTGGAAATATTACAAAACATATTACCCAAGCACCTCACATAGGGAAGTTTAGAACATATGAAGGAATGGAGACTTTACCATGATGATTATTATCTACTATTTTGATCACTTCTTCAAAGTGACAGTGATCTAGGGAAGCTAGAACCATATTTTTGTTACATTTATTACTTCCTACCCTTCTTTCTCCCAACACTTCAAAGACAGATGACCCAGGGAGACTGGTGCCATAACAGGATACTCCACAACTGCATGAAGGTCCTAAGGATCTCAAATTTGGGGGAAGCTGATATATTTATTTATCTGCTGATGACAGCAAGCCAAAGTTTTAAACAGACTTTACTCCAAAACAAACGCAGACAGAATAAGGAAGTCCTGCTTTGCCAAACCACGC
>PVJX010028741.1:0-23588 GCA_004027295.1 Dolichotis patagonum | reverse complement strand
AGAGAGAGAAAGAGAGATCGGGAGAAAGAGAGAGAGATGGGGGAGAGAGAAAAAGATGGAGAGAGAGAGAGAGGGAGGGAGAGACAGGAAGAGAGAGAGAGAAAGAGTGAGATCACACCCACCACACCCAGTGTCCTCTTCTTTCTAATCCGGCCCCACCTCCTAACTGCAATGAACCTATTGATGGATCAACCTACTGATGAGTTTAGTGCACCCATTATTCAATCACCTTCTAAAACCCCACTGCTGAATGCATGAGATTTTTAGGAGATGTTTAAGATCTAAACAGCAACTTAGTGAGACCCTACCTCACGTGAAAAACAATGCCTAAGGATATGATTCGGCGCTAAGGTCCTGGTTTCAGTCCCCAGAACCCCCCTCCCCACATACACATACATGAATGAAAGAATGCAAGAACTGGGTCTGTGTCCCTGAGACTCCAGGACATGAGGCTGTGGAGGAGGATGGTCTCATCAAAGACAACAGTCCTTTCATGGGTTGGCGTGATAGTTAACTGGTTGTGTCAATTTGAGTAAGAAATGCCCAACTGAATTGGATCAGCATAGTTCTGAGTATGGCTGAGGGGATTTACTAAAGACAGAGGACCTACCCTAGGACAGCTTGTCCTCTGAATGGTATAAAGGGAAACAAAGAAGGTAGCTTGCTTCTGTGTCTTTGGAGGAGCTCCAGTCTTCACCTTCACCTTGGAAATCATCTCCTGGCTTGCAGTGCAGACTTTTTAGACTTCCAGCACAGACCCTTCAGCTTTCTATTGCAGACCCTTTAGTCTCTTGCTACAGACTCACAGTACAGCAAGCTCCAGGCCTTCAACCTTCAGCTGAATCCTTCAAATCTCTAGCACTCGGACTGCCCTTTTATAATTTTCCACAGCTGACTCTGAAGGTAGCCTTGTAAACCACCCTTGTAAATTCTTATGTATTTACATATCTTGCATTAAATTTTTCTCTGATGAGCACTGACCAATAAAATTTGGTACATGAAAAACAGACCCTGAGAGGCATACTTGTTAGATGATTGGGGTAATACTCATAAGAATGTAGCTGAGAGACACAAAAAAAATGAAAAAGGTAGAATATGGACAAAGCTGAAATCTAGTCCTGATGCACCCCATAGGGGGAGAGTGGTCTGGATACAAGTAGCATCACAGAATTGGTCCCACCCAGAGGCAAGAGGCCCAGGGTTGCACAGCCCCATGTCCTTGATGGAGGTTTATGTACAGGTTTGGGAGAGACAGGCAGAACCTCTCAAAGAAGGAGGTTTCCATAAAGAGCCAGCACTCCGGCATCGGGACCCACTGCCCTTTCACGTAACAGGCATGTGGTAAGGAGCTGATAGCATCCACTATGCTTCCTAAACATTATCTTTTGATGCCCACTTTCTTTTTTTTCTTGCATCTGCACAAATCTCTGCTTTTTCCTCTCATCCTACCTGTCTCCCTTTCTTTAGGCCATAAGCGTCTTTCCTTCGCTGCACCTAAAGTCTTCCCACCCCCTTTTAAGCAGGACAGTCATTCCATATTGCTTTCCTTCAAGTCTCTAGCTACTCTCCTCAAAGGCTCTGAGATACTAAATCTTTAATATTTCATATTCCTATCATCACTGCCTCGTGGGAAACACGTGGATAAGATCAATGTTATTCTCAAAATTCAGTTTTGAATCTGCGAAACACATGAGAAAATAGACAGCAGCCATTCCAAGGTTTGCTGCACTGGAAAAGGGACTTTGTGTTAGAGGATCCACTTCAGAACCCAGGACAGCGGCACGGCTCTGGCTGGGATCCCTAGCTGGGATCAAATGAGCCAACCTTCTTATCTCCACTTGTAAGTTTCTCAGGAGACTGACTGTTCATTCTCAAAGAGCTCCCTGGTGAGCCCAACTGTCCCCCCCCCCCGGATGATCATAGCCATATGTGAAAGGATGACACAAGCAGGCAGTAAATCATGCTTTTTATTGCAATGTGTTTAGCTCCTCCGATGTTAACTCTGATGTGTTTAACTCCTCTTTGAGTTTGACTAGAGTCACAATGGACTATTACTGACTTGAGTTCTGTGGCTACAGATGGTCTTCAGAAGGCCTACAGTGCCTGTCAGAGTGGGATCCTAACTCTGGTCCTTGAGGAGAGGATACTGCAATGTGATCCTGAAACATTGAAGGCCCTTTTGCTTATACAGAAGATCAGTCACCCTCTGATCCATTCTTACCTAGAGAATGATTCAGTGGGACAGAGTTCACTGTCCCATTTCACCTTTAGGGACAGTAATGAGAACAACAGTGTCAGTTGCTTTTTTTTCAGGCACTTACATGTAATATTGTATTGGATTCTCCCCACAATGTATGTATATTCAACATCAGAGTATACTCAACATCATTTTCCTACTGAATAAATAGAGGTACAGAGCTGTTGAACAACTTGCCCAAGATCATTTATCCAGTGAGTGTCAGGTCCAAAATTTGAGCCCATACCATACAGCTTCACAAACAATGGTCTTAACCATCATGATCTGCTTCAACAAATTAATTCATAGCAACAAATCACTCTGGAAGACCTACTGTGTACATGTTTGTATATGGTGAAGATAAATGGACATGGTCCCCTCCTCTTAGTCTAGGGAGGAAGAACTGTCATGGAGCACTCGTATGGATCACACAAATGGGTGCACACATGCATAAGGGACACTTTGGAGGAGACTATGTCCCGCTGAAACCGTCCCTGGTATAACAGTGCTGACCCAGTCAATCCACAAAGTCAAGGAGGGTTCTCTGAGACAATGACAAACTGACTGTATGACAAGAAGGATGTCAGTGAAGATTCTAAGGTAGCATTGAAATGAAGCTGAAGTCACTGCTGAACTGGCAAGGAGAAGCCAGCTCAGGCAGTTGGAGTCTAGCAGATCTCTGGGAGCAGATGGGAAGACTTCTGTTTAGCAGAAATGGAGTACCCATATTGGGCAGGGTGCTGGTGCTGGCGTCCGGGTGATTTGTAAGTCCTCCTTAGACAGGTTACATCATTGATGTTGGGCAGCATGACTTCTTGGACTCCAGAAGATTCTAAAGGGCATGGAGACATTCTCCATGTGACTTGAATTAATATACTACTAGGATGGCAAGAGTTCCATCAGCAGTATTTTCTGAATTTGTAATGGTACTTTTGTGGGGCAGTCCATTGATTAGTATCTAAGCTTGCCAATTGCTGTGGATTTCCTGATCAAGTGGGGTATAGGCCCCTAACTTTGGCTGCCACTGTGGTTCATTCAGTTTCTAACACAATTGTAAGCATATCCTAAATGCTCAGTACCTTATTTGTTATAAATGTGAATGAATGGTTTGGAGGAGAGAAGGATAGGGTACATTTTTCAGGCAAAGAGAAAAGCACAAGTCAAACAAGAAAGAAATAGAAGAGAAAATTCCTCCAGTAACTATTTTTGCAAAGATTTATTTCAGTGAGCATGTGTACAGGGAGGGAGATTCTATTTCCTCCTTAGCCCTCTTGCTCCAGACTAGAAATTCACCAGGAGACCTTTGTCCAGACCGCTCCTCGCAGCCTCCCTGCTACTGCCTCATGCAGCCTGTTCCTCATCCGTATTCTTTTCAAGACCTCCCTCCAGCCAAGCAATCTGTTTCTGTCTTTTAAAGAAGCTAACAGGACAAAAACAAATCACTGTTCTTCAGCAAGTCATGTGAGGATCTTGGGGACCTGGCGGCCAGCTCCAAGAAGGACATGAGAGGAGTAGGGAGTGCCAGGAATGCCAAATGAGCCTTGTCTGCCTGGAAGAAATCATAATAGCCACTGGGCATCCAGTAAGCTACAGGAGCCCCTTCTAGACCTCTGGGGCTTCAGTTCCAAAAAGCCACACGTCTGCAGTGCTGATTACCTGGGGAAATTAAATAAAGAGAAATCTTCCCCTAGGGAGAGATGACAATGCAGTGGCCTCTTTGGGAGGCCTAGAAGATGCAGAAGACAGAGCTGTCCTTTAACCTGTAATCACTGCCTTGATTCCCAACCTCTCAATTTCTGTGGATCCCAAGCCCTCCCTCTTGCTTTCTTGTGTCAGGAGGAACTGGGGCATAGGTTGACTCAGTCTCACATCATAGCATTTCCCAGCTACCTTTCTCTCCCTGTCCCTCCCAGTTTACCATGGCTCAAAGGTTATATGTGGAAGCTAATTCTCATATTCGTTCTCTTGTCCCCTTAACACTGTCATTGAGTTAGACAGACCCTAATCATGACTCTCTCGAAAAACTTTAGGCCCTGGTGGACTCATGTGCGTGCTGTTGGCATCTTCTTTTCCAATTCATTTTGTATTTTGCAGCTAGCCTTGTCTTCCCAGAGCTGAACCCAATGTCTGATCATTGAAGAATGGAACATGTCCCTTAGCAGAATTCTCATGCCCTCTATGTTCTGTTCTCACAGGTCCATACTGCCTTTTGCACCTGTGATAACCAATATCATGGCTATGCATTTCATGTGGCTTTTACTTTTAGATTTAAATCAATTAAAATTTAGAACCAAAATTTTTTGTCGTAACAATCCCATTCCAAGTATGTCATGGCTACTCAGAGCTCATGATTAGTATATGGGATAGAGAAGATATAGTATAGGAAAATTTTGTCACCCACAAAGTTGTTTATTGGGTGGTGCTGTTTCATAGATCATAAGCCTCTCCCAAATGGAGCTTGTCTCTATCTTTCGTACATATATTTGACTTCTCCAATTTAATGCTTTTGCTCATGGGCCAAACAGTACTGGAATCTCCATCCCTCCATCTACCAACACATTTGTAAAGTTTTAGAACTCATTTCAAGTATTCCTTGAATTTTCAACTAGAAGTGACTTATCCTACCTTTATACTCACAAAGCCCCTGCTACTTCTGATCTTACTGATAATTTCCCATAGTGGTTGTAGTTATTCATACCATAGTGCCTGTAACACGAACAAGGCACAGTGAATGTTTGTTGAATAAATGAATGAACAAATGACTGAATGAATGAATGGCATCCTCCCTCTTGGATTGTAAATTCTAAGTCCTGACAAATACTGATTATTTTTTCACCTACCTTGACTCAGGATATGTTCTAGAGAATGCAGTATGTATGCTGTCCCCAAGCCTTACAGTAGACTCATTAAGCAAGAATTAATATGCCCATTTTATCAGTGAGTAAACTGACATCAGAGACATTCAGCACCAAAGTCCTTGGTTGATCAATAGCAGAGCTAGAATTCAAATCCAAACTTGAATGACTCTGAGCCTTTTATTTTTCCACAGCATAATGTGAGGCTGCCTTTCTTTGAAGAAGCATTCCTTCATTTTACTGTGAGGGAAAATGTCTTTAGAAAATCTCCCACTCCTGTCCACACTTACGGCTTTGATTCCAAGCCCAGTGTCTGGCACATCATCGCCAATTTTTAAACTCTGAATTAAAAGCTTTCACTGAATGAATGGCTTAGCTCCAAACTCTTCCCACCTGGACTCAGTTCTATGGAAATAACCATGCTGCTAACTTCACCCTGTGACTATCATAGTTCTCAGCTCTAGTCAGCCATCCTGAACTCCCCCTCACATGTGTACATACATTTCCAGCCCCAGGGATGGACACTGGGTCCCCAGCCTCCTTTTGGACTTTCTTGCACTGATTACTGCTTGTGGCTCAGAGATGTGTGTGTGTGTGTGTGTGTGTACGTGTGTGTGTATGTGTGTGTGTGCGTGTGTGTGTGTGTGTGTGTGTGTGTGTTTTGAGGGACAGTCTGTTCTCTACTAGAAAATACAGAGAAAACTCATACCAATTTTTTTTTAGGATAGAAGATTCTCCAAATAATACATGCCAGAACAGTCTCCACTCTGCTTCTTCATTCGTGTTGTGAAATCTCTCTAGCTGTCCCCTTTTGAGAAGTCACACCTGGTGACCCTGCACTTCCTCATGGTCACATGGCACTGAGAATACAGAGGGACATTTTGAGACATTCTTACTTTTTGGTCTTCTTTCTCATCTGGTCCATAAAACAACCTAAGCTTCTTTGAAAAGGAGCAAGCACGTGGTAAGTGGAAGGAAGGAGGTGGGGAGAAGCTAAGTGAATCTGTGTCAGCAGCAGAAGTAGAGCTCTCCCATCATACCTACAAGAACTCAGTGGCTCAGGAAAGTAAATCTGACTCTTGCGAGTCACCACTATTAGTGAAACTTGTGCTTCATCTTAGATGTAGAGACCTATTTCATTACTTTGCCTCTCCTCTCTTCACTAAAACATGCTATCTTCCAGCTCTTGGCTGATTTAGGCACGACTCTTCCCTAGGAAGGATGAACTTTCCTGAATTCACTTGTGCTTACTGCCAGGCACCTTGAGGGCTGGGAGCTTGTCTGTACTTGCTGGAGCTGGGGCCTCCTCTTGCTGCTGAGGAAAGCTGGGGTAGGAACATTTTCCTCTAAGCCAGGGCATATGTCACCTTGGGGCAAAAGATGAGCTAATAGAATTGGGATGAGTATAATTGGCAGAAGGTCAGCAAGGGAGCCATGTGTGTCTGGAGCTTCCCGAAAAGGCCAGCATGTTTCTTGCTCCCCTGTCTTGTGATTAGTATGCAGGTAAGGCGATGGGCCTCTGCAGAGTAATTGGATCATCCGGAGATCGGCAATGCCTGGTGTATGTACAAAGCCTCAACAGTGATTAGATCCTGCCCGCTCATCTCAGCAAGCCTTGAAATTCTCCCCACTGTGAAAAACTAATTTTCTGTGGGAATTTATTAAATAAGAAATCTGCATGCCACTTTACCTTGTAAGTCAGGTCTGCAGAATATAAAGATTCTCCTTGACTTTGATGCTTATTTCCAGCAGAGACCCTTCCATCACTTGGGGACAAGAGTTTAGGAACTAGTTTTGTTTCAGGGTATGTTTTTCACAGTTTCCTCAAGGCAAGAAAGATGGGAAGGGCCCTCACCAAAAGTCTTGAAGATAAAAAATAATGTGAGCAAGCAGATTGTTGGTTGACAGTACATTCAGATCATGGCATGGTCTCTCTTCCTGTTCTGGGTAGAATTGTGTTCCCCCCCAAAAAAAACTCATATGTTAAAGTTTTCATCACTAATTTCTTAGGATGTGATTGTTTTTGGAGACAGAATTGTAAAGAGGTAATTAAGGTAAAATGAGGTCATTAGAGTGGCTCTTCTCTGATATGACTAGTGAGAAGAGCAGATTAGGACATGGACTCATACATTGGTATGGCCATGTGTCTTCAGACACAGGAAGAGAACAGCACTGAGATCAGAAGAGCGAGGCCTCAGAAGGAAACAAGTCCGCTGATGGTTGGATCTCAGCCTTCCAGTCTCCAGAATGGGGCTGGGGGAGAAATTCCTACTGTTGAAGCCCCCAGTCTGTAGTGTTTCATTATAGTACATTAATGCACTCTTCAAATACGTCTTCCAGAAGTCATCCAAATTTTCCTGTTTGGAATTAACCTCCCCATCCCCAAATGACAGATAGATAAATGTCATCCCTGTGACAGCACTTACAGTGGGAAGTGCTACCTGTGCTGCAATATGATTCTCAGGGTGAGCCCAGGGAAGGAGGCTGGCTATAGGTGCATGCCTGCTTTTGCCATGGTTTGGAGCGCCCAGAGCACATGGAGCTGCCCATGTGCCCTGTTATTTTGTCTCTTATCTGGCACCCAGCACTTAACTAGTGTTTTCATTCAAAGTAGGTGAGTTATAAGTGAAATCGTATCCCCCCCACATTTAGATGTTGAAATCCTAGCCTCCAGTGCCTCAGGATGTGTCCTTGAGAATAATGTAGTAGCAGGTATAATTCCCTAAGATGAGATCAGACTGGAGTAGGGGGATTGCCAATCTGGTATGACTAGTTTCCATATGAAGAGAAGAAGATTGGACATAGACCTATACACAGAAAGAATTCCTGCAAAAACAAAGGCAGAGACCAGGGCAGGGCTTCTGCAGGGAATGCCAGTGTCTGCCAAGAAATCAGAGGCCAGGGCAGAGGTGTGGGCAGCTTCCACCACAGCCCTCAAGAGGAGCCAGCCCTGCCAACACCTTGATCTTGGACTTCAGCCTTCTGGACCTGTGAGACAACACATTTCTGCTGTTTAAGCACCAGAATCTAGGTTTGTATTACAGCAGCCCTAGCAGATAAATAGTAGCAGGAAGGTTCTTGTTCATGGGTTGATCCTTGGCTAGCAATCTGGACATTTGGGTGGTGATTTGTGTCCCTTATCTCCAAGTTGAGGCAGTGGGTTTCAGAGGAAGTGGGCTCTGATATAATAGATGTATGCAGGAGGTGTCCTGGGGAGGGCTTTTCGATTAACACCGATTGTGGGGAAAGGACAAGCAGAATTTGGGCAGAAAAAGAAAATGAGACACACTGCCTCAGAAGGGGAGCTTGGGAAGACACAGAAACTGAGAACGACCTGCTGAGTGAGGGGGCAGATCTTTTCCTCCACAATGAGGGTGTGGCCAGCAGCAAGCATGGTCTTTGCAGCTGGAGCCTCCCAAGAAATAGTGACAGCCCAGGGCTTTGTTCACTGCACTTCCAGCAGCTGGAGGAGTGAATGGGTAATTTCCTAATTCTGAGAGTTGTTTGAACCACCAGGGAGGGTTAAATTTACTCCTATATGTGGTCATTCTTTACAGTGCCCCAGAAGCATTGGATTTGGGGCAGGCTCATGAATTTAGTGGATATGTCTTCTTAATTCCTTAAAATGTGAAAAGTATCCAAGAATAGTAGTGCCCACCTGTAATTCCACCACCCTGAGAAGCTGAGGAATAAGGATTGCAAGTTTGAGCCCAGCCTAGGCAATTTGGGAATTTGACAGAATTCAGCCTCAAAAGAAAAAAAAAAAACTGACAGCTACACAGATTACTGAATTTGTGATCTGTAGTGGCTTCAGGGTGCCACAAACAGACTTAGCTACCTCATACAATTGAAAGAATGTGAAGTTTGCAACTGAGACACCAGAGTCCCCATCCTTTATGTTTGAGCCAGGACCTTTTAGGTTTCAAATCTTAGTCTTCCTAAGTGTTGAGAAAAGGGATTAACTACACATGGGGCCACACTGCTTCCTTCAGAGCACTTGGCACGTTTAGATTCCACAATTCTTTGTGTGACAATGATCCTCATATCACCTTTGGGGACCTGGGGCAACTATGAGAGTCTCTTCTGAGCACCACAGGAACAGAACCTGGAACAGCAAGTGGGCTAGCAAAAGAGGCTCAGGAGGCCTGGATGCTGAGTGACAGAGAGCGAGACTACGTGACTGAGTCCTGGCCATGTTGGCAGAGGAAGCTAGGAGCTGTGCAGGGCAGAATGCTGCTCAGAGAAGAAGAGCCCCCAGCCTCTGGATTTGTGCCTCCATCAGTGCCCCACTGTGTCCTCACCACAGGTGCCCATCTCCAGCTTCAAGCTGCTGGAGTCTTCATTTCTGTGTGAGAATTTCTCTTTTTGGAGCCTTCTAGTTGCTCTGTGTGCCGTGCGGGCTGGAAGTGTTGGCCAAGCACGTCCCCTGGGGAGCTCCCTGCTCTCTGCTGACAGATGGCATCTGGTGTAAAAGCACCCACATTCCTGCTCCTCCTCTGGGAGGACAATTCTGACACTACTGTGGGGCTCCCCAGCATGACTAAGCCCCAGTTACCCCATGGCAGTTTGCCTGATGTGCAAACAACCTCTTTCTTGCCTCTATTCCATGCAGTCATCTCACAAATACAGCACTGTGCTTGGAACTGTGGCTTAGCATCTTGCAGAGAATTAACTGCTGTCATTGATGGGCTTTGTGAGTGCCTTGCCTTTGGCAGACAGGGGTCCCATTGCAAGTGGGTCTTGCAGCCCTTCCCATGGGTCAGCCTGTTCTCTGCATCCCCCAATCAGCTCCATTTCATTTCCACCCCCTGCTTTGACTCTAGTTACTGCAGGTTCCAATTTTCAGTGGGTGCTTAAGGAAGCTCTGAAGCACCAAGGTCTCTATCTCTTATCTTCTTTTATTTCTTTTTTAAATTAAAAAAATTATATTTTATAATCCATTTTAAAGTTACTTTTATTTTTTCCAGTTTTTGTTTTTAGCAGTACAAGCCTGCATGCAGCTCATGATTTCATTACTGGGGGAATTGGCACATGTACATAACACATCTGAATTCTTTTATCATCCCCTTTCCCTTCTCTCATTTCTTCCTCCCCGTCACACCTTCAGAGCCTTCCTGTAGCAGTAGTAAGCAGGTCTCCCCTGGGGCCATACCTGTGCCTCTTGCTCTCCGGCCCTGCAGCCCTGAGGACATGTTTATTTCTTTGCCCAGTGGCACAGGAGCTGGCAGAGCTGAACCTCCATGTGCAGTGGCTGTCCATGCACTGAATCCCACTGAGGTCTGAAGTTTTGGGCCTATCTGGCCTGGCTGTGCGGCTGTAATAGAATGCCATGCCTGGGTGGTTTACAAACAATGGGGAAGTACTTCTTGCCACTCTGGAGGCTGGAAGTCTAAGGTCGAAATGTTGGCAGATGCTGTTCCTTGTGTTGGCCACCAAGCATAGACATTGGTTCACAGACATTGACTTCCCACTGTGTCTTCAGGTGGCAGCAGCAGTCATATAGGTATAAGGCAGCTTTCTCTAATAAGGGTTCTAGTACCCTTCCAAGAGGGCTTTGTGCCATAATCTAATCATCCCTTGAAGATCCCACCTTCTAATCACCTTGGGAGCAGGTTTTTAGCATATGACTTCAAAGGGATGCAGATATTCACACAGTCAAAGCAAACTCATAGGAGATGCTGGAAGCAGGAATGCCTTGGAGAATCTCTAAAGGAGGGACCCATCTACTTCTTTCATGCTCTCCTTGTAGCCAAGAGCTATATAGAATAGAGATCAGTTGGGTTAGGAGTGGGAAGCAAGTCTTTCAGTGTCAGATGGATGTGAGTTTTGCATTCATCTCTGCAGCTTACTCTCTTGGTAGCTTTGGCAAATTTACTTAGCCTTTGTATATTTTGGTTTTCTTATCCTGCTAATGCGCATGCTTACAATTACTTCTTAGGCTATTACAGTGACTGAAGGAGGTAATAATACACATCCATTCCCAGACACAATGCTTAGTGTATAGTAGGTGCATAACACCAGTTAGCAATTGTTTTCATTTTGCAGCAGCTACTTCTAGGGAATAACTGACCTGGCTGGACCTAATGAGAGACTAAGGGTCTACCCTTGGAACAGTGTGGTCTGGGAAGGCATTAGAGATATCGGGAACACTACATATCCTCCCCCTAACTCCTGTCTCCCCACATTACAAATTTAGAGAAGGAAGAGCCATCCAAGGTGCAGAACTCTCATGACAAAGTTATTTTTCTGCTCATGACCTCTTGTTCTTATATAGGGACTTAGTAGGTATCTGGCAAGACATCAGCCGCAACCCAGATAAAAGTATAATTATTTCCTATTTGCTTGCTGGGGTTTTCAAATCAGTGTGGTAATTTAAGCATGACTCTTGGAAGCTTACAAAAAGATGTTATGATTAGTTTTATCTCCTTTGTTAAGAAAAAATAATTACAGTGAAATAATTAGAGGCAGCAGAGTTGACACGAGATTAGGAGAACTAGCTTGGCATTGAAAGTGAAGTTCTAATGAGGAAAAGAATAACAAAGGGAAGAGTCTGTGGGGAAAGTGCCAGGAGCTTGTCCAGTTTTGGTTTTGGCACCAAAAGCATAGGAGAGGGCAGGACAGGGGCATAGTAAAGCGGCCAGCTTTAGAGTGGACCTTATCAGCAGGGGAAATCCATCTTGCTGGTGTCAGAAGACCCAAGTCTGGGTTCAAATTTTAGCATTGCCCCACGTGTGACCTCAGACAAGTCCCTTCACATTTTTGAGCTACCTGTTGTGCTGGCTTCTCTTTCTCTGTCTAGAGATTAACCTCATGGAGATACTGCAAGCATGACTCGAGGAAAACTGGCTTTAGTAAGTAGAAAGCCTCATCTTGTTCATCTCTCAGATATTTGTTGTTATTTATATATGTCCTCCTGCACCCCTTACCCCTGGTGTGTGCAGTGCTTTTAATTTACCCAAGTTCTTGCGCATGAGGAACAAGACTCTAAATCAGTGGTGTGAACCTGTGTGCTGTGTGCCACAGCGGGCTTTTTATATCACTGAAATCTCTAAAACGTTCACCATCAGTGGTCTACGTGTTCCGGCAAGTCAGTGAGAACACCAAGGATACTCTACCTGATCTTTGTCAAAGCCTAACAAAGGATAAAAATAACGTCAAACACAACTGTGTACAAGATCCCTTGCTAAGTACTTTGCCTGTAGTAACTTAATCTCTTTACTCAACCCTAAGGGATAGATAAGGTAGGCTCTGTAACTCTTACTCTATTTAGGAAGAAATGTGGGTTCAGAGATGGTAAGGAATTTGGTCCAGTCACTCAGCTTGCAATTAAAGAGTCTATTTATTCCAGAGGTGGAACCATTAACACTCAACATTAGTGAAGTTCCTTGCAGACTTTCAAGCGGTTTTCACTTCTTTGATGATGGTGGCTAGGAGCAAAAGGCAGTCATGACTCTGAAATCCAAGAAGAATCTGAAGCATTTTCCATGTTCTGAGTTAGCTGTGCCTGCAACATATTTTCCCATATGTATCAGTTATTTACTGCTGTATAACAAATAATCTCTAAACTTGATAGTTTAAACTAACAAATACATACTATCCCACAATTTTTGTGGGTCAGGAATCAGAAAGTGGCTCAGCTGGGTGTCCCTGGACTAGGTCTCTCATGAGGGGGCTATCAAGCTGTGAGGCACAGTGGTAGTCTCATCTGGGAGTTGACCAAGACTAGAAAATCTATTTGAATGTTCATTCTTATGGCTCCTGCTAGGCTTCAGATGTTTCTAAACTCACTCACATAGTTCTTTCTATAGACACTACAGTGTCCTTACACCATAGTATACCGGAACAGTTGAGAATTAGAGGACAGAGGCAGAGAGAGAGAGAGAGGGGGAGAGAGAGAGAGAGAGAAAGAGAGAGAGAGAGAGAGAGAGAGAGAGAGAGAGAGTCAGAGAGAGGGACAGACAGAGAAATCAACCAGCCAAAGTTTGCTTGAGTCAAAAGCCACAGTGTTTTTATAACTTAATGTTGCAAGTGCTGTGCCATCAGTTTTGCAGTATTCTGTTCATTAAACAGGAGTCAGTAAGTTGAGTCCACATGTAAGGGAAGATGTACACATGGGCATTGGACACAGGGCATGAACATCAGTGAAGAGCATCTTAGAGGCTGCCTGTTGCCCCACCATCTACAGCCCTTTGTTTCTTCTGAGCACCGAGACTGTAGATGGACCACTTTATTGAATCCTCTGACAGGTCACAGATCCTAAGAGGGTGGGATCCTCACTGGTTTCACTTGTATCTCCTTCTCCTCCATTTTTCTCCATATGGCTTTTACAGGATCAAGTGATTCAACTGGCTGTCACTTCTTTTCCATAGTTTAGGGATCTAGAGATGGCTGAAGTATTCCAGAGACTTAAATATCACGTAGTACTTGTTCTTTAATAATATCCACACAACAATTCAACAAACAATTCAGTGCCTACTTGTTCTTAGGAGATATGGAGAGAGAGTGAACGAAGATGCTGACATCAAGGACCCTGCCTGCATGATGCTCACGTCTACTGTGGAAAACTGACCATGAAATGTGAACAATAGAAGTTGGATTTTTTTGAATACTGTAAAAATTAAAAAGGATGATATGGTGGCGAATAATGGGGAAGGCCTACTCTGAGTAGGTAATCAGAGTCTTTAGAATACAATATGACTCAGGACCAGCATCATCATGAATCAAAAAATATCATTTTGAAATTCATGATATCAATATTTGGAATGATACTCCTGAGCATTGTTCAGTGCACTGCCCTGTGAACTGCACACAGCACTCTCGATAGCAGCTGTGTTACTTATCCCTACAGCTTCCACGAAAGTTAAGAATGCCTGACCCCTGGTAGGTGTGAGATTGGATTGTGCAGTGTGCTACAGACCATATAAGGGTTTTAAGCTTTATCTTAAGTACAAATGGAAGGTACTGGATGGCTTCAAACAGGAAACCATGCCTGAAAATCCATGCAGTATCTAAAGTGACTTCTGACATTCTGGCAACCAGCACAGATGAAAGGAACACTTTTCCCCACCACCGTAATGGGCTAGATAGCTTTTCCCAGAGATGTGCTGATTGCTTTGAATTGTTCCTGTTTGTCTAGCTTATTAGTTTACTCTTTCTCTCTCCTTTCTCTTCTCTCTCCCTCCCTCCTTCCTTCCCTCCCTTTCTGTGTTCTTTCTGTTCCTCCTATCCCCATCTCTTCATTCACAAAGAGAGATGAAAAGAAGCATCTTAGGGAAGAGGCCTTGACTTGCTTACTGATCTTATGCTCCTGAAGGGCTGAGTGCACAGCCCAGATGATTCCCATTGTCAGTAGGAAGCACTTGGTTCCATTCCCCCAGTTGCATTAGGGCCCAGAAGGAATTTCCAAGAAACAAAAGGATGCTGCTATCCCAGAAGAGAAAGAGAATTCTCATTTGCCCTTTTTCAAAAGCTCCACAAGTGGATGTCAGGTGAGAAAGTGCCGGATCAGCACCAGCCCCAAAGCTAAGCTGCTTATCGCATCCTCCATGGCTGCCAGCTTTATTAGCTTAACTTCTCTCCAAGGCGCAGCTCCTGGATTGAGCTGGGAGCAAGTGAAAAGTGACATCCTCTTAGCAATGAGAGAAGAATGATCTCACTGATGGGGGAAGGAAGACTGCATCTCCTGGGCGACTCTGCCTGGACTGTGACCCTTGGGCCTGCGTTCCTTGCAGGGGACACGTGCACCCGTGTGCCCCGGGGGCAGCAGCCATCAGCTAAACTCTTGATATGCGGCCTTTTCTCCCTTTGCTCTGCCAGCATAGCTCCACTTTCCTCCACTTCACAGTCTGGAATTCTGGGACAGTCTTCATCTTTGCCCCTATGTTGCACAAGGGCTTAGTGAGTGCCCGTGGGTGCCAGGATGACCTCCAGTCCCAGAATCTGTCCTCAGAGCTCAGCCCTGGAGGAACAGCTTACTGAAGAGCTTGACTATTGTGACAAGTGTCTGTGGTGATATTGGTGGTATCAGAGCAGATAATCCTTTTGTTGTTGTTGTGGCACTAAGGATTGAACTTCAAGGCCTTTGCAGTTAGCTGTATCCGCAGCACAATTTTTTTTTTCAAATGACACAGGAGCTCATTAAGTTGCTAAAGTACCCAGATTTGGCTTGACCTTGTGATCCTTCTGCCTCAGCCTCCCAGAGTTCTGGGATTACAGGTGTGCTCTACAGGGTCAGGAGGGACGCCCTTCCTGACCAGGTCACCCCCGTACCCCAGGCCTTCAGGGCATTGGCAGAAGCCTGTTGCTCTTTTATTAGTGCTTTGTCTCTTTTCCCCCGTGTTGAACTGCGAGCAACTGGACCTCACAGACCTTGCTTCCTAGTTGAGTGTCATCTATTACCATGCCTGGCAGAGAGGAAGTGCTTTGTTGAAATAGACTAAGTGCAGGGATGAGCCCTATGATTTGTTCAGTCAAACAACTGGGAGTTACAATGTAGCCATTAGGGTTGCAAATTGAACAAAGGAGTCCTCTTTGTCCTTCAGGTGGTCACAGTAAAGGGCCCTGGGCCCATTATGCACTACAGGGATGGGTACAATGAGGCAGACATGACCCTTGGCAGATGCAGCACAAAGATCTGCCCAGCATCCCTGAAGAAGCTCAGAGAAGGAGGCTTTTCAGCTCCAGCTCCAAGGATCAATGACTCTGCAGGAGCTCAGGGAGGGAGGGAGGGTGTGTCAAGCAGGACAGCAGCAGGTTCAGACAAGCACAGGAGTCTGGAACTGTGGCCCAGATACTCTGCCTGTCTGGCAGGGGTCAAACACCGCACCGCACCCCCAGTGCTGAGAACCCAGACAGCTTTGGTCATCCCGGATAGCCTGTAGGTGCCTAGGGAAATGCCTGACAGGGCTACTTTTCTCACCTAGATACATGGAAAAAACGCAGAATGTCTGACACTTCGTGAAAGGCTGGGCTGACCATGTTCCCTGTGATGGCCCTATTAATGCTTGTTTCTCCAGTTTAATTTGTAAAATGCCTCTAAAATGTCCTAGATTGAACAATAAATTATGTGGGTACCCTATTGACAGCCCAGAGCAAAGACCATACCTTTTTATTTTAGTTGAACAGAAACACATGTACTACAAAATCAACCATTTTAAAAGTCTTTCATTCAGTAGTATCTAGCACATAAATCACCTCCATTTAGTTTCGCAACATTTTTACCTGAAGACAACTCCATACTCATAAGCAATCTCTCCCCATTGGCCTTTCTCCCCAGTTCCTGATGATTGCCTGTCTGCTCCCCATTTTCTCTTCTCCCTGCTGGACGTAGGACCCACAGATCCCACTGTGGCAGAAAGCTGCTACCCAAACTTCCAACAACACCTCTCCCTTATTGCTTTTTTTTCTTCTTCTTTTTAAATCTATGCATTCGCCTTACCCAGATTTCCATAAACTCCTCCAACCCCACAGTGTATTCACATGGAAATAAATGAGTTTAATTACTTAAAGTAAATTTGGAATTCAGGGGCGAAAGCTCTCCATTCCACATGTGAGCCCAGCCACAGAAGGAGTGTAAAATATTCAGGCTGTTGGAAGATTACAACTGCTGGGCTTGGCAGACGCCAGCATTTTGCCTGGCTGTGCTCCGAGCTGGTGGAAGAGACTGGCGTTTCCTTGTTGCCCAGTTCTAATGAGGGACAGAGACTTCTCGGCCAGTGCTGTGAGTCCCCTCGCCTCTCCCAGAGGACTCCCCATGAGATTTCCAGCTGTTTCCACATTAACTTCTCTCACGGAGGCTGGAGAAGCTGAGAATCTCCTTCTGGGCCTCGGGCTGTATTTGAGGGATCAGAAGATCTGTAACTAGAGGGAAAATGGCTGCTAATGTAGTGGTAATAGGAAAGCTTATGGGAGACTTCCAGGGAAGAACATTTATAATTTAAATAAGTAAAATAATAAACTCTAAATGAACAAGAGAAGAGGAGAATGTCCATGTGTAGCCAAGGGGTAGGAGAGGGGGATTTAGCAGGACACTCAGAAGAGGGCTATGTGGGCTCAGTGAGTGGGAAAGAAGCTGTGAGCTTCTGTTGGCCACAAGGCCTTGGTTTCAACCTTAGCCCAAGCAAGAAGGTAGCCAGTTAGATTGGAGAATCCCCCTGAAGGCACAAAGCAGATGTCAGATGGTGAAGTCAGACCTCATTTTAGCAAAGTCTTCTTCCATTAATAGGTACCCCAGATGTACTCCTGGCTTCCCTTCTCCCAGGGATACCCTAATACTGTGTTACTCTATCTTCCTTGTTCTTTATCCCATCTCACTGCTGAGATGCTAACTTCCTATCCCAGAGCTGACAGGATCCTGTGGGTCACTGTGTTGGAGAATGGTGTCTGTCTGGCTGAAGAGCCTCCTTTGCAGAAACTGAGAACTCAGGAATGACCAGAGGCTCCTCCAGGAAAAGATATAATGCAAAACCTGGAGTGCTGTCAAGGACTTTGTCTTCTCTGACCTGGCTTTCCAGGGACCTTCTCTTCCTCTCGCCCTAGCTGTTCCAGCTGGAAGTGAGCTGTCTAATCTCCATCAGTAGACTCTACTGAAACTGCTTCTCCAGAATTTGCCTCTTCTTGGGCTCTAGGTCCTCAGACCTCTACCCCACTAAAGACAAATGTACATGGAGCTACAGTTCCCTGCTAAAACTTACAGCCTGCACACAAAGGTCCATGGTAGTGCTGTTCTTAAGAGCCAAGAAGTGGAATCATCACAAATGCTCATCATCGTGCAAGTAGCTAAATAAAATGTTTTCACAAACAAAGCATGATGGGAGATTAGTCAGCTTACAAAGGAAAGAAGTTCTCATCCACAGTACAATGTGGAAATATTGAAAATACCATGCAAAACAACAAAAGCTAGATCTACAAGGCCCCATTTTGGGTGGTTCCATTACAGGAAATGTTCCACATAGGGAAGTCCTCAGAGATGGAAAGTAGGTAGTGGTTAGCAGGGGCTGGTGTGGTGCAGGACAGGGTGGGGATGATGGCCAGTTTCTGGAGTGGACCATGGAGATGGCTGCACAAAACTGTGATGTTTTAAATGCCATTGAAGGGTATGCTCTGAAATGGTTAAAATGGGGAATTTTATGTTATGTATACTTTACCAGTACTCTATTTTAAAAATATCATGCTATACTCCCATCTTTCTGTCTTAGATCTGGACACACACAAATTGTCTGACTGTCCCTTGTCCAAGAAAAGGTGATTAACACATTCCTTCCAGCATGTTATGAACCTACCCCATTCACAACAGGAAGAAATGCTTACAGTAGGGAGACCAAAAAGACTGAGTAGACACCCTTGCTGGGACCTCTCAGTCTATTCCCACTAGGTCACACCCTTCTTGTCCATTTCTGTTTGGTTATCCCTGATTCAGAAAACCTGAGCATAAAGTGGAGATTCTCTCCTGTGTCCTTGGTCTTTTGTTTCAAAGGCTCTGATATAAAACTTGAGCCAGATCAAGATGTTTTACTTTTCTCTTGTTAGTCTGTGTCTGTTCTAAGGGTACCAGCTGCTGTGACCTTTATGACCTGGAGTATAGAGACAACTGCCAAAAATGGAGATTTCCAGTCCAATGGGCCAAGCTCATCTTCCTTAGGTCATTTGACATAGGTATCTTGAGTTACTTTCAATGATTTTCTATCTATGGTCTTTTCTCTTGCTTTCTGAAGTGGGCGGGTAGTGAGATGGGGTTGTGACCCTCTTGGAGTGGTGTTCTGACCCCATAGCTGGCAGGTGGAGGAAGAAAGGGAAGCAATTATATACCTACCAGGCTATCCAAAGACAGGTGAGTATCTCTCCTAGTGAAAGGGGAAGGTAAAAGTCTGAGAAAGAGTTATCCTGTCCAAATTCAATGCTAGTTCAAATAAAATCTCCATGTAATTAATCACAATTATTCATATATAGTTAGTCATGAGTTAATGTATCTGCATATAATTAATCATAATGAATCATGTGACTTTGCAGTGGAAGATGGATCCATGGGACTCTACTGCCCATGCTCACTAGCACTGTATCTCTTGCTAGAAATCTTATTTCTCAAATGCTTCTGATAAAGACAGTGGAAGAGAGGAAAATGGGATAAAGAGGTCTGGTACTCTGTGCCAGGTAAGATGAACTCTCTACCTGGGTGTCTGTGAAAATGTGCAGTAAAATTTGCAGTTGTCATATTGGCTGAAGTAGGGATTGGGATTTAGTGTAGAGAGTGGAGCAGGGATTAGTTCTGAAGCTTAAAACCTTTTTCTGACCGAATCGTTCTGAAGCCCATTTACAGAATGTTTGGATTCTACTGCATCCAGTACTCAATAATGTGTTGTGTGGCCTCTGATAAGCCTCATTCTCTGTATTTTTTTATTTTTTGCAATGTCTAGATCTATGGTTTACAAGGTGAGTCCTTAGTCATATATTTGGGGTCTGCAAAAATGTTCATTTACACTTCACATTCATGAGAACTGTTAGCCCTCTAAAGGGAGTCCATATATTATTTGGGTTTCAAAAGTATTAACCTCCCCTTACCTCTCTTTCCCTCCCCTCTTCCCCCCTTGCCTCTCCTTCCCTCCCTTTCCGTCTCCTCTTTCCTTTCTGTTCTCTGTACTGGAGATGAAACCCATGTCCTCACACAGACTAAGCAAGGGTTCTACCACTGAGCTACATCCTTCGGCATTTTTATTTTATTTTCGGTGACAGGAGCTCACTAAATTGCCCAGGCTGGTATCAAACTTTCAGAGCTCCTGTTTCAGCCTCCCAAGTTGCTGTGTCACTTGTGGGTCTCAGCAGAGCCAAGGAACTAGTTTTAGGGAGGGCTGGTTGTGAGCTGGGGTCTGGGAGGTTCCTCAAAAAGCTAAAAATAGAATTACTGTATGATCCAGCCAACCTACTTCTGGGTCTAAATCCAAAGGATATGAAATCAGTATATCAAACAGTCCTGGTTTCACAGCTCAGTTTGAATTCTTGTGACTTGAGGAGCAATTCAGTCCCTATGGGAAGAATCCTCATGACTTGAAGGGAGGGCGGTCTCAGTCATGTGAGGCTCTGCTGAAATCCAAGGTGACCATAGGTTTAGAACAATGGAGACTTTTTTGCAAACCATTAGACACGTATTCACTAGATGACTAGCATGCCTACATAGCAAGTCCAGAAGGATTTGACCCAGGGTTTCACAAAATGAAGATCAGGCGTTGTTTTGCTTTAAGTCATCTATTGGGCATTTGTCGGCACAAGAGAAGGATCACATTTTCTAGGAAAAACCACTTTTAAGTCCCTGACTACTTCAGAAGGAAACACAGACTATACTTTTGATGAGTGGCAGGGAAAGAATGTATTTCTCCATTGTCCCCAAAATGGTCTCTATGTCATGACTTTGAGCCGGGATTACAGGTGTGCACTACTCAGCCTCATTTTTCACACTCATAGAAAACAGTTAACAAGTGATTGTTTATGGTTTAAATCTCAGAGCAATCTCTTCAGTTAGCCATTTTTCTTAGCTTCATTTTACCAAACAGAGGTTTGCACAGGCTTGGTAAGTGATACAGTCTTGAAGTTGAGATGTGAATACAGCCTTTTAGTCTATAAGCCATAATTTTAACCACCAAACCAGTGAATTCAAATGTACTTTTCTCCAAATTTCTTCACTTGTGTTTGGAATATTCACATACATGTACAACTGGTTTTCTTTATACTCTAAATATGTTATTCATTTTATATTTTAAAATTCATTTGGTTTAACCAGCATTTACTTAAATTGGAAACTATGACTATTTTCCTTAAAATCCAGTGAAACTAATGTTATTGAATTCCAACCAGATTTCTGAAGACCCCAAGTCTGAGATTTGCTTTCTTTGTTAAAAAGGAAGAGAAGAAGAAACTTGGTGTTAAAGATATGTACATACCAAACTGAGTTCTTTTGTTTGATGAATTCTAAAATATTGCAAGAAAATTGAATATAAAGTGATTTTCCTATTCTAAGCAATAATGGCTTTTGGTGCCCCATTTATGAGTGATCTAAAATTATTACCTTAGCTACTATAAAAAAAGACAGAAGGTAAGTGCTGGCAAAGATGTGGAGAAAAGGGAACCCTCTTCTACCCTGTTGGTGGGAATGTAAATTAGGACAATCATTATGGAAAGCAGTAGGGAGGTATCTCAGAAAGTTAAAAACAGAATTACCATATGATCCAGCCAACCTACTTCTGGGTCTAAATCCAAAGGATATGAAATCAGTATATCAAACAGACATCTGCATTTCCATGTTTACAGCAGCCACATTCTCAATAGCCACAGTATGCAGCAACCTAAATGTCTATCAGTTGATGAATGGACAAAGAAAATGTGGAATGTATGCACAATGGAATAGTATTTAGCATTGAAAATGAAGAGAGTTGTGTCATTTGTGACAACATGGAGGGACCTGGAAGACACGTTAAGGTGCAATTATTGCACAATCTCACTTATATGTGGGATGTAGAAGAGTTGAGCTCATGGAAGTGGAGTGGAGGATAGTGGAGGAGAGGAAAGGGAAAGGTTAGGAGGACTCTACAAAGTTTCTGTTAGGAGGAATGAGGTCTGGAGACTAACTGCAGGGTATGATCTAGTGACAGTGGTAACTCGGTTCATGAAATTATTTGTTTTCTGATTTTGGGGAAGATGACCATGTTTGTATCTATGGGGAAAAGGTGGCCATGGTTGTAATTGCCACCTGATGTGGAGTTTGTGAACACAGGAAAAATTTTGTGGAACGCCTTTGTTTGACAACAGAAGGGTTCATGAACTGAGATGTTACTGTGATGCACAATACTGTATGTTTCAAAATTGTTGAAAGAATAAATTTTAAAGGTTCTCATCACAAAGAAAGAAGCATGTGAGATGATGGAGATGTTATCTGCTTTAATCTTTCCATAATGTATGAATATAACAAAACATCACATTGTACCCCATAAATATATGCAATTATTATTACAATTAAAATTTAAGTTAAATTAAAATTGTTACCTTAGGTACTACTGGTGGGAATCACGATACTTTTCTATGGCTGCTCATGTCCCTTTGTGTTCTCAGACTCCAGGGTGCTGGTAGATTCTTTAACTCCTGCCCATCCTTGTACCCAGGCATGGAGCCTGCCCTGCCTTCTTGGATAGACCCAGTCCTCTTCCTGAAGGTGCCATTTTGGTATTGCAGTTGCCTGACCACAACTCCTTCCCAGCCTGGCTTTAGAAGGTTAGAAATCTTTTGTTTTTCCTCCTTTTCAATTACAAAAGCCTGTTTGAACAGCCTCTGTGACAGCCCATGTTCAAACAAGCTTTTGTAATTGAAAACAGAGCTTGCAATGTGGCTGCAGGGACTCTTGCCTCAAAAGGAGGGGATGCAGATCAGGCTGTGAGCTGGTCCCTGAGGCCACCTTCAGAGTGTTTAAAGCTCCCTTCCAATTTAAAAAAAATGAACGAAAGAAAGAAAATTCTGTTTAAACACACTGTCTAGACCAGTAACTGGCTTGGGTGATTGAAAATGGAGATTTTGACACAGGTGCTGCTTTAATCCCAGGGACAACCTTCTTGAAATTGGGGCAGGAGGGAGGCACTGCTTCCTATGAACCGATTTACCCTTCCCTGACACCCTCCTGCCTTTATTCTATGGGGTCTTTAAGATTTGATGTACAAGTATTTTTAGCCAATTCAAGTTCACGTTTAGGCTCATATTCAAGTTCAAAACATCTCTCTCTCCAAGCAGTATAAATGTACTGGCTGAGAGCAATGGTTGACAATGGACAACTGGATTCACATCCTAACTGTGTGAACTTGTAGAGTCATTTAACCTCTCTGGGCCTCAGTTTTTAGTTTTATGCCAGTAAAATAGCATCACACTAATACTTGTCTTTGAAAATTGCTTTGAAGAGTAAAGGAGATACTCTGTTTAAATTAACAACTGCTTTCCACATTGTAAGGTGAAGACTTGATGTTCCATAATGTCTAGTTCTTCTTACTATTAATACTAATTACAATATGATGATAATATTGCACTAAAGTGAAAGACTTCCTAGTGGCTAAGAATGTAAATTTTGTGTCAGATTGGTCCAAATGCACCTCACTGAAACTCTTTTATCTTAACATGTGAATATTGATGGATAATATACTCCCTCAAAACATGCACATGCTTACACACACACACACACATGCACACACACATGTGCACTGAGATTACTCTATGTCAGTGCAGTGGGATTAAACAGGAAAAGCCAAGAGCTGGCAAAAGGTTTTGGAGCAGAAGGCAGATAGATACAAGGTTTTCTGAGAGCCCAGAAAGGAACAGAATTAATTCTTAATTGAGCTGGGATAGAAAGGCTTCAGGTACAAGGTATTAAGGCAGATGGCTGGGCTCAAGGCAAATGGACAGAAAGGGGGAGAGAGAGAGAGAGAGAGAGAGAGAGAGAGAGAGAGAGAGAGAGAGAGAGAGAGAGGGGGCCC